>JADRCD010210609.1:7828-28994 GCA_019843815.1 Montemys delectorum
CTTCCTTCCTTCCTTCCTTCCTTCCTTCCTTCCTTCCTTCCTTCCTTTCTTCCTTCCTATAATCTATCTGTCTGTCTGTCCATCCATCCATCTGTTATCCATCCATCCATCCATCCATCCATCCATCCATCCATCCATCCACCTATCTATCTATTTGTCATCTATTCACTTTATATACTGCTAACTCCCCCCTCCTGATACCTTCTCCCACAATTCTTCCCCCTCCATTCTTATCTGAGTGGGTAGAGCTCACCTGGGTATCCCCCTACCTTGCTACATCAAGTCACTTTGGAGCTAAGGTGCATCCTCTCCCACTGAGGCCAGACAAGGCAGCCAAGCTAGATGAACATATTCCATGGACAAGTAATAGCTTTTGGTATATACCCAGCTCCAGTCGTTCTGGACCCACATGAAGACCAAGCTGCATGTCTGCTACATATGTGTGGAGAGGCCTAGGTCCAGCCTGTGTATCTTCTTTGTTTGGTAGCTCAGTCTTTGAGAACCCCAAGGGTCCAGGTTAGCTAACTCTGTTTGTCTTCCTGTAGAGTTCCTATCCACTTTAGGGTTCACAATCATTCCCCATGTTCTTTCATAAGAGTCCCCAAACTCCATCCACTGTTTGGCTGCGGGTGTCAGTATCTGAGTCAGCTGCTGGGTGAAGCCTTTCAGAGGACAGCCTGTTAGGAGGTGGAGGAAATTTCAACACTAGTAAGTAGAACTCAGTAGCAAAAGTCCAGTCAGGCCAAAAGTATCCTTCCCTCCTAATGAGCTCTACACCTTTACTCTTAGTATGAAGCTTGAGAGCAGACTCTTCTATGTCTTGAGATACAGACAACAATATTCAGACCTGGAATTGAATATTGTTTTCCTTTCAGGGTTTCCTTCTGCCATCTACCAATCCTCAGAGAGGTGCTAATTTTAACTCTTCAAAAGTGAGCTTGGCAGGCAGACAGAGGAAAACATCCTGAAGTAGGCACTGAAAGGTGCATTTATTAATTAGTTTGCATCTATTCAGTACTGCTACATTTGAGGCTTTATGCTAAGAGCCAAAGATGATAAACACAAGTAGTCACAATAATGCCCCTGCCCCAGTTTTTGTATCCCAGCCTTTGAATCCAGTAAACATGTTAGGCTATATGACAAAAGATAAAGTTGTTGATGAAATAAAAATTAATCAAGCAGTTGATTCTTCAACAGTGAAGTTAGCCAGAGGTATCCAGGTGGGTCCTGCAAGGGTGCTTTTCATAAGGAGTGCTCTCTGCCTTGTAGAGAGAGAACTGGAGCCAAGAGCCAAAGAATGCAGCTGGCATCTAGAAATAGACTTAGGGGAGAAAAGCAGTTCTCTCTTGGATCATCTAGAAGGCAGTACAATTCTGCTAACCTGTAGCTGAGTTCCCCGGGATTGACTCAGTGGCCCTCATGCCCAGAGCTGTAAGGTAAACTTTGCTGTTTTCTATTTGTGCCACCTTGTTTGAATAGCAATGGAAAACTAGTATAGTTTAAAAGAAAGTTATTACCTCACAAGAACAATGAGTGTGAGCCATGGAGGCCCATAGAGGGCACATAGTTGATAGTTGTATTCACTGCCGAACAAGATTGTCACTGGAGAAAATAAACTTGTAGATAGAATAAAATACCTTCACTGTTGGACAAGATGGGAGCTTTTGGCTTCCTATGACATGTGTCTCTGAACAGAGAGGCCATGCTCCAAGTGGATGTCTCTATACAGCCAAGGAATTTACTCCAAACCAATAAATCAACAAGGCCTATGAAAAGGTGAAAAGCTAAAGGTGAGGTAATAGACTCAGTTTAACAGAATCCGAGTTGATTCTAGTTTGATATATCATCTTACAAATTTATATGCAGACTTACAAACCACAGTTCTTCAGCTCACAGCTCTCTCTAAACCCCAGAGATTATGCATCACTCGTCTCTTCTTGGATGTACTAAACAACCCACTTTACTTCCTGGCTTTCCTCCTCATCCAGGCACCTGTCCCAGTGTTTTCTTATTCAAATGGCACCTCTACATTTTAGTTCACTGGGACAAAAGTCTTGAAATATTCAGTGGCTCTTCACTTTCTCTTATACCCAACATTAAATACTCTCACCCTTCACATCAAATCTAGAAGAGTAATGAGCTTTCTTTTTAGTACATTTGCAGAATTTTATCACCTCTCCTCATGTGCACTGCAAGATTTCCACCGAAGTCACTCTTGCCTTTCTTGCCTTAATAAACTGATCTCCTAGCTCGCACTCTCTGCCAATTATAGTCTGTTCTTGTTTTTTAAAAAAATAAATTACATTTATTTATCTCATGCAATTGAACACATGTCAAGGCCAAAGGTCAATTTTGGAAATTAGTCTTCTTTCACCAAGTGGGTCTGGGAATTGAACTCAGGTCATCAGGCTTTGCAGCAGGCTTCCTTATCCATTGAGCCATCTTGTAAGTATGTTACTATCTGGTCTTAACATAGTATAGAGCAATAGTCATTCAACACGTAAATAACTCAACTGATCAGGTCACTGGACAAGGACTTTAAGTGATAGTAAAACCCAAATTCTTCTATATATTCTCAAGGGAAATGAAAGCATATGTCCATACAGTACTCTGTAAGAATGGTTATAGTGTTTCTGAAAACTGTCAGAAACGTGGTGGGCTATAGGAAATAACCTGCTTCTTAGAGGAAGGATCATTTGTGTTAGGACAACTTCATATTCTTTAAGAGCTGTCAGCCTGTGTCAGAATTTTTTCATCAAGTGCAAGAGCATTGAATCCATGGGGGTATCAGAATAGGGCTGACAAAGTCAGATCTTTCACTTCCAGCAGACACTTCCTACACATTCTAAAGAGCACATTTGATAGAGAGATTTAAGCCAGGGGTGTAATAATAAGAGTGTTCATTAAAGTGGATAGTCTTAGATACCTACCTATTCTGATTGACTGAACAATGAGCCTATAGGAAGGGGGAAGATGTGCCAGAAGAGATTCAAACTGTGACCGCCTGCAGTGCATAAATAGAAAACAGGGAACATTTTAAATAATTAATAAAACTAAAGATCAGTTTAAGAATAGCTGTAATTTCAATTAAAATGTTGTGATTTCGTATTTTGTTGGTCTGTATGAAGTTCACAGTAACTTCCAGATATGGACCATTTCATATAGTTCAGATTAATAATACTTCCACATAGGAAAACAAGAAATACTCTTAGCTAGCAGAGAAATGTTTGGAGTAAGATTGGAGTGTTGGAGGGTAAGCTGCTAAGTCAGTAGTAGGTACTTAATGAGAATGGGGATCTTTGACATTGGGGTCTTAGATCCTGTTAGTGGCAGGTCTAGGGTCAGCAGTGACAGGGAATGATTTGACATAATCATTTGCGACATAATGATTGGACTTATATCCATTCTATCATTTAGTCCTTATTGATCTATCTGGATTATTTTATGTACATGAATATGTGTTTGTTTGTGGGTGGGTATGTGCATGTGTGTGAGAGAGCCTGTGGGTGTTTCCTCTATTTCTCTCCACCTTGGTTTTTGAGATTGAAGGTGAAGGTCAAGGATTGTGTAGGCTGACTGACCAATGAACTCCAGGAATCCCTGTGTCTTTAATTTCCCTTGGACTTAGGGCTATAGATACCTACAGCTATGTCTAACTTTTGATGTGGTTTCTGGAAATCCAAGCATGGGCTCTTGTGCTTGTATGATTGAGCAATTTCCAGCCCCCATTATAAAACAAAACAAAACAAAACAAAACAATTTTACATATAAAAACGAAGAGAAGATATCCTTCCAACATTTGTTATTAACAGATACCAATACCACCTCTTAGCATAAAGATGTCCTCTTTTCACAGACAAGTCCTTCAAGCTCTTAAATTTTAAGCAGCACACTCATGATTGTACAACTCATTAATGACAAACTGAGGGCTACAGCCTGGGCTGTCTAATCATCTTATAAAACCTAGTAGTGCTCATGTGAAGTAGACCCTTGGAGGATTAACAGCCTGAAAACTGCTGTGATGCTTCTTGAGAAATAATTTTTTTCTTGCAGCTTTTCTTCAGTAATTTGCTCAATGAAATTCAGCACTCAGATCAATCATCCCTCCGCTAAACCTTTTCAATAGTTTGGAGATTGTAGCAGGTGGAAACAGCATGTTGATGATTTATTTGAGCATTTCCATTGCACAGTCTTATTTGGACTTGGTAAAGCTCAATCTTAGGGGAAATGAGTGCACCTCCGTTAATGTCAAGGTAGTTAGAAAAAAATTGAAGTAGCTTTACATCTGTTTCATTATTGCATAAAACATAAAATCTGAATTTTGATGTAAGAAATTCTCTGAGTAAGTTACCTCTGCAGATTCTATATGCACAACTGTGCATGTATGTATATACATGCACTAGTGGGCATACTTACATTTACTTTACTCTTCTTTAAAGTGATGATATTTTGCAACACTGATGGCTGGTCTCAAATTCATTATCTCAAATGATCTTCTTGCATTTAGTCTTATGAGTTTAGTATGCACTTTTATGAAATGAATTCATAGTGAACTTGGTGGGGGGGATAGTCCTCTATTCTCCTGAGTTAGGGCAGTATTAGAGGATGAGCCACAGTAGGCACTAAGTTCAGTAGTGTCTAAGAGGCAGTCTTGTGAGCGCTGAGATTTTTCCTTTTCTTTATTGTGATCTGTCAGGGATGTCCTCCTTCTCCCAGTTACCAATGACAATGACATTAAAGGGGAATGGCTGTCAGTGAGGAGCTTATCATGCAAGTATGAGTGGCTGACTGCAGCAGATTACCACTGCCCACATAAAATGCTGATTCTATGTGAGCATACGCCTGCAATCTCAGTACTAGAAGTGGAGAGAAGAGGGTTAGAAATCCAAGGTTAAACTTAACCATATAGTGAGTTCAAGGACAGTCTGGAGGGAAGTACATGAGACTCTGTTTCAAAAGACTTAGAATAAAGAAGGGAGTAAGGAAAAAGGAGAAAGAAGAAACAGCAAATGGACACATTTCAACGCTACTGCTTTCTTAGTTACAAGAGCAAGCCTCCAAGGTCATAATCAACATACTGCAATGCCCTGGATTATTTCTCTAGTACATAAGTGTTCATAAGTGATCTCCCCCAGCTCACGAGTTGGTCTTTTTGTGTCCTAAATTTTTGAGGGCATCAAACATAATAAACCTCTTACTGCTGCTAGTTTCCTAGTGCTGCTGTATCTAACACAACATAAATTTATTACGTTACAATTACAAATGGAAGAAATTTAAACTTAGTCTCATGGGGCAAGGTCAAGGTGCTGGCAAGTCTGTGTTTCCTTGTGGAACATTGGTAGGAAAGACCATTATTCACTTTTGTTAGCTGTTAGGAGCTGCCTACATTTCCTGGCTCATGGCCTCCTCTCAGCAGAGCCTTTACTCTGGTAACTACTTTTGTTGTTAAATCTCCTTCTCTAGCATTGAACCTCCTGCCTTTTGTCCTTAAGAACATTCTTGGAATTAAGCTGGCCCTGTATAATACAAGATAACCTTCCTACTGTAGAATTCTTAATTAAGTTATTAATTAGGTTATAGCAACAAAGCTGCATAAACCACAAAAGAGGGCTGGATTTCTGGAAAGATATTGTGTAAATTTTGTTTTGTCATGGAATATCTTGTTTTCTCCATCTATGGTAATTGAGAGTTTTGCTGGGTATAGTAGCCTGGGCTGGCATTTGTGTTCTTGTAGGGTCTGTATGACATTTGCCCAGGATCTTCTAGCTTTCATAGTCTCTGCTGAGAAGTCTGGTGTAATTCTTATAGGCCTGCCTTTATATGTTACTTGACCTTTTTCCCTTAATGCTTTTACTGCTTTTAAAACTCTTTCTTTGTTTAATGCATTTGGTGTTTTTATTATTATGTGACAGGAGGAATTTCTTTTCTGGTCCAGTCTATTTGGAGTTCTTTAGGTTTCTTGTATGTTCATGGACATCTCTTTCTTTAGGTTAGGGAACTTTTCTTCTATAATTTTGTTGAAGATATTTACTGGCCCTTTAAGTTGGTAGTTTTCACTCCCTTCAACACCTATTATCCTTAGGTTTGGTCTTCTCATTGTGTCCTGGATAACCTGCATGTTCTGGGTTAGGAGCTTTTTTCATTTTGCATTTTCTTTGACTGTTGTGTCAATATTCTCTATGATGTCTTCTGCCCCTGAGATTCTCTCTTCTATCTCTTGTATTCTGTTGGTGATGCTTGCATCTACGACTCCTGATTTCTTTCCTAGGTTTTTTCTAACGCCGGGGTTGTCTCTCTTTCTGATTTCTTTATTGTTTCTATTTCTATTTTTAGATTCTGGATGGTTTTGCTCATTTCCTTCATCTGTTTGATTGTTTTTTCCTGTAGTGCTATAATGGATTTTTGTGTTTCCTCTTGAAGGGCTTCTAGCTGTTTATCTGTGTTCCCCTGTATTTCTTTGAGGGTACTATTTATGTTTTTCTTAAAGTCCTGTATCATCATCATGAGAAGTGATTTTATATGTGAATCTTGCTTTTCCAGTGTGATGGTGTGTCCAGGACTTGCAATGGTGTGAGTATTGGGTTCTGATGATGCCAAGTAACCTTGGTTTGTGTTGCTTATATTCTTACACTTGCCCCGCACCATCTAGTTGTCTCTAGTGCTACCTGCCCTTGCTAAATCTGACTGGGGACTGTCCTTTCTGTGATCCTGGTTGTGTCAGAACTCTTCAGAGTCAAACTGTCTCTGTGATCCTGTGATCCTGGGCTTGTTAAAGCACCTGAGAGTGGAGCTTCCTCTGGGTGTTGTGGGACTGACTGCAGAGTTTTTGCCCAAGGTCTGCTCAGGGCACCAGCCCAGACCGGAAGGAACTTGAGCCACTGGGCTGGTGGAGTTCCTGTGTGCCTGGTCCCACTGGTCCCAGTTACTTCCAGTGTTGGGACAGATGTTATGTCTTCCTCACCTCTGATCCTGGGAGTGTTAAAGTGCCTGGGAGTGGAGCTACCCCGGGGTGTTGTGGGACTGGCTATGGAGCTTGAGCCCTGCTCTTAGTCATTGTTTCATTGAGGCTTCATCTCTTGTTCTTAGTTGCTGCTGCCTGGTTTCTATGGCTAACACTTAATGCTAGTGCTCTTGGAATTGTGTCTCACAATGTGAAGTTTGTGTTGGCACAATGTTTCAGACCACAGAATTCTTAACATTTTAAGAATGTCTACCAAAAAAGGTTGACAAAACTTAAAGAATCTTCATAGTCAATTGTGCAACAGTATGGTTGTTTTGAATATGTTTGTTCTGTGGAGTGGCACTGTTAGGAGGTGTTGCCTTGTTGGAATAAGCATGGCCTTGTTGGGGGAAGTGTGTTATTGTGGGGCTGATCCTCCAATCACATACCTGCCTGGCTGTTGCCATGCTTCAGGCCATGATGATAATGAACTGAACCTCAGAGCCAGAAGGCCAGCTCCAACTAAATGTTTTCCTTTTTAAGAGTTGCCTTGGTCATGGTATTTGTTCACATTAGTAAAAGCCAAACTAGGACAAGCAGTAAGTTAAAAGACAAACTATGCAGGTTGTAGGCCTATCTATTTGGTCTCAGACCCCAGCTGATATGTTGAGATTTTCAGCATCCATCTATAGTGGTACAGGTACAGGATCAGCATTATTGCAAATAGGAGGGACATAGAGAATCTCTGAGTTCTTTCATAGTAGTGGATGCAAAAAAGAGATGGTGTTAACCCTTGAAAGTTCCCCCATCCAAAGCCTCTGTGGTAGTTGTGCCTGGCATACCAACTCACCTACAGAATGGGAGAAAAATCTCTGCTAACTACACATTTGACTGAATGTTTGACCCCAATATTCTCTTCTTTAATAAACAGGGTTAAGAGTCTTTCAGAAATGGATCATTTTTGTAGTGTGTGCTCAGTTTCCAGTTCTTTTTATGACCATTCCAACAAAACTACGCCCTCACATAAGGCTTGGGGAACATTGTAGAAGAGAGGTAGAAAGACTTTAAGAACCCAAGGATAAGGAAGTTTGCTACAATTTCCTAGGAATGTAGGAAATTATAACCACATTTTAAAACATGTCCCAGTTAGGGTTTCTTTTGCTGTGAAGTGACACCATGACCAAGGCAACTCTTCTAAAAGAAAACATTTAACTGGGAGTGGCTTACAGTTTCAGAGATTTAGTCATTATGATCATGGCAGGGCACATGGCAATATATAGGCAGACACAATGATGGAGAAGGTGCTGAGAGTTCTACATATTCATCCACACTCAACAGAAGGAGACTGTGAGCTATACTAGGCATAGCTTGAGCATGTGAGACCTCAAAGTCTGCCCCCACAGTGACATGCTTCCTCTAACAAGGCCACACCTCCTTTGGGCAAAGCATTCAAACACCTGAATCTATGGGGGCCATTCCTATTCAAACCACCAGAATTTATATAGTATCACCAACATGACTGCTTACATATGAGCTGAACAAGGACAATGACAGAAAGTAGACATCTTAATACAATTTTATAAAACTCTGTTACTCATTCACACTTTTAAACTTTTTCTTTTTACATTTATTTAGTAGATGATATATATGTAGTTACATAAATGTCATAGAATGTATGTAAAGAGAGGTCAGAATACAACTTTCAGGAGTCAATTATCTCCTTCACCATGTGGAATTTGGGTATAGAACTCAAGAAGTAAAGTCCAGTGTCAGGCGCCTTTACCTGATAGGATATCTTGGTTGCCAATTTCCTATACCTTTAAGCTAGAAAAATACCTTCTGAATTTTAAGATTTGTCAAGATCACAACTTTAAACTAATGTATATCATTCTATTGAAGACATCCAATAGACTCTAGGTACCATAGAAGTTTGATGCACATTGCCATTAATAAAAATAGTTATTAAAATTATATCTTCACTTAGTTCTCCCACAAAAGTTAGTTCTCCATAATAGGTTTATGCTTAAAGCAACATATAGTATTTATGTGTGACACAAATAGATATATGCGAATAATAATTATTTTTGAATAGCCTGTCTTCAACAGTAAAATTATAGGGTTAGAGAAATGTCTTTTCATGACAAATTTGGCTGGTATACATAATAGATTTTATCACAGTTCCACACTCACTATTACCTCAATGGGCTCATTCTTCAACACTGAACTTGGTTTCAATGACTTTTCAATACACAAACCAAGTAGCTTCTCTTCCAATTCCATCAAGAACAAAGGATTGCAACCATTTCTATGCAATAGCATTTAAAAAGTCATTTACTAGACCTTCTCTACATGGGTACTAAAAGTTGACTTTTTACTGGAAAATTTTTCTTTGAAGAGTAATTCTTGATGGACATTAAATGCATTTCTAGCTATAGAAAATAAAATGTTTTTTTTTTTTTTTAATGTACAGACATTTTACTACTGAAACTTGTACCCAGATCAACAAGAATCAGGATGCTTTCAGTACCACACAAACTCCATACATCTTCCCTTCTGCCCTCTCTCCCTGTATGCCACATTCATTTTTCCCATTTGTTTGTGATTACATATAGATGATTATATAGTGCACATTCCTTAATTCAGTATTAATTTACTGAGATTGAGATTAGGGAAAGTATCCCATATCATTGCAAATTGCTGTTAAGTGTTTGCTTTTGCTTATTCTGTAGCTGGCTGGCATTTGGTTAGTTTTACAACTAAAGATTCTTTAGGACAAACAACAATTACTAACTAGTACCCTCAGAGCTCCCAGGGACCCAACCACCAATCAAGGACTATACAGGGTGTGACTGAATGTTCTGGCAGCATGTGTATAGTAGAGGATTGCAAATTCGATCACCTATAGGAGGAAAGGACCTCGGCCTTGTGAAGGTTTTGTGCTCCAGTGTAGGGGAATGCCAGGGCCAATAAGTGGGAGAGGGTGAGGTGACAGGCATGGGGAAGGGAGAGGCAAAAGGGGTTTGTTCTTGTTGTTTTTGTTTGTTTGTTTGTTTTTTGGAGGGGAACCTGGGAAAGGGAAAATTTACATGTAAATAAAGAAAATATCTAATAAAAAAAGAAAAGAAAAAAATAAATAAAAACCTTTCAATCAAAAAAATGTTAACAAATTCAAAAAAAAAAAAGATTCTTAGGAACAGAGTTATCAAACTTTCTGGTACATGTGTCGAGAAATTTATGAGTAGATTTGTGTGGCAAATACTTAGAATTTCTGGAAACATAGGCTATTTAATAGCTCATATTACCAAATAGTTTTCCAAAAGAGCTGAACTAATTTATGGATTTATCAGTAATAAATGAGCTTTATGGATGCTACACATATTTGCCTACACTTATATCATTTGTTCTTTTTAATCAAATTTTAAGTGTATTTATATGTTACCCTGTTGTTTTTAATTTGCACCCAACACCTATATGATAACTCTAGTTCCAGGGGATCATGTAGTGAAAAAAAATTAAAAATTTAGGTGCGGGGCTTCTTCCCCACCTTAGACCATTTATGCTCCTGGATGAAAGACACACAGCTTTATATTTTTAAATATGTCTTGGGCAGCATAATAGCTGGACAGCTGCCTACCCTTTATGCTGTTAGAATCTTCTTTCAAAATCCCAAGTTATCATGTACTATTTACTATGTTCTATTCTTTAACCAAATTGGGTAGCCTTCTAGGCCATGTTCTCTTTGTCCTTAGCCTGTGGTGGCTCTCCTTCTCCCTTCTGAAAGTTCTTCTTCTTCCATGGCAGCTCCTCTCTCTTTCTCCTATTCATGGTCTTCTCTCTCTAAGCCCATGAAAAGTCCCCCTTAACCCCACCTATGTTTCTTCTACCCAACTGTTGGCTGTTGGCATCTTTTTTCACCAATCAGAAGGTCTAGGGAACCAGCACATAGCATTACAATAGACAGGAAAAAGCAAAATCTCACGTGTTTTAGACTAATGAAATGGATTATTACTTCATATGTTTATTGGTCATTTGTTGTCCTTCTTTTGTGAAATATTCATTGCTTTTCCCTGTTTACTTTAATGTTTTTCTTTTTGTTTTGAATAATAGTTTTGATCAACAAGATTAAAATCTAAGAATAGAAATTCTAAAACCATAGAGTAAAATGTAGGGAAAGGAATACAGAAATGTTCTGAAAGGGATTTCAGTTACTCATAAAGCCATGTTGGCCACTGACAAATGCTCTTGCAGAGGACTTGAATTTGAGTTCCAGCACACACATGAAACCTCCAGTATTTGATACAATTTTCTAACTTCTGTAGGTATCAGGTAGATAGTATCCATAGTAATACATGCATATGTACATATGTACATATATACATATACATACATACATACATACATACGTACATACATACATATGGGCAAAATACATAAAGAATTGGCAAAAGGAGAATGGCTATACATCATTAGTGGGTATGCAAATTCATCTAAGGACTCTAGAAATTAGTGTGAATATTTCTCTAACACACATAACCAATTGACCATAAGAGCAGCAGATTACTCCTGAGTATTTATATGAAGTACTCTAAGACAATATATCAAGGGATACTTGTAAATCAGTGCCAATTGCACCACCATTAACTAATCTAAGTTTTAGAACCAACACAAGTATAAGTCAATAATGTATGGATAAAGAAATCATCATATGTTTTGTATATGTATGTGTATTTTTTTAACTATAAAGAAGAAAAAAGTCATACTATTTGAAAAACAATGGATGCAACTAGAGGCAAATCAGTTAAACTGGTTTCAGAAAGATGACTGTCACATTCTGTCTCATTTGTGGGTTCTATATTTTATTTAGATGCATGAATTTATGCACATACATATGACATAAAAGTAGAAGTGAAATATTGTAGGGAAAGGAGGCTTATAGGAAGGAGGAAAGGAAAAGGGGAAGATAAAGTGGTAAGCCAGCAATATGCTCAGAGAAGACACTTGTATGAATATGTCCTTTGGAAACATGGAAGCATGTACAACTGATGCATACAAGTTAAAGTTTCAAAACATTTAAATATACTTTTTGCTGTATATTATAAAATGTTATGCTTAATCTGTAGCTTGCTTTGTCCTACTGTGGGTAATATCTTTTTATCAACAGTATTCTGAGTTTTAATATACTCTAATTTATCCTTTTGTAAAATTTTACAGTTTGTGCTTTTTGTACCCTATTAAAGAAAACTATTGCCATTCCAATATCATGAAAAAATGTCCTATATAGTTTTATTACATCTGTGAAACATAATTTATGTTAGGTCATTGTTTTAGACCAGGCCTCTGAGGTCTATAGCAACAGATCAGAACAATCTAAAATAGATGTCACTGTTAGTACCATGTAATTAAACTGAACATTAAAATGAGTAATTCTCTCTCTTTCTCTCTCTCTGGAGATTCTTGATGACATATTAGAAGTTCCATAGTCTTTGTGAGTTGGCTTGTTGAAGAAATCCCCTCTTCTGGAACCTTATGAGAAAAAGGACTTTGACATTACCAACCTGTGTTTACATTCTTCTCCTTCTTCAGCTCTTATCTGCCACAAAAACCAACCAACCAATAAAACAGAACAGAACAAAAAACCCTGTCTGTCAAACTCTCCAGGCATTTTATTGATAGACCAGAAGTGGCCTGACTTAACTGATGCTGAATACAAGCTGGTCAGACTATTAAGTTCAAGCTGTTAAAAGGCTTAAAATATCTTTAAGATATATCATTTTATTTCTTCTGTTAAAATCCTCAGTCCATAAGAAATTAATGCCTGAGCACAGTGTAAGTTATAGTTAAAATATACTTTCCCCAACATGGATATTCAAGTGAAACAGTGTTTATTTAGTTTACAGTTCTGTAAGTGGAAGAATGGGGTATATTAAAGAAGAAATGCAAGGGCAGTAGCCACATTCCCATGAGGAACAATTTAAGAAAAAAAGTAAATACGAGAATTTACCACTGCTGTTCTAAACATAGTTCTGTAAACATTTTATACTCTAAAAATACCTCTGAAATACTTAAGATATTTACTAGTTTAAAAATATCTTTCTTCACATTATTTGGAAAATTTTAAGTACCTCTTGGGTACTTTGAAGTTTTGAAACCTACTATACGATATCATAAGTCAGGAATGGGGAAGGTCAGAGGTCATAAGAGGGAGAATAGAACCTGTATTGCAACTTGCATGCACTGCACACTCCAGAAGACATTCTTGGGCACTAGAGTGATAAGGCGAAGGACATTGCAGAATACAAGTGCCTACAAATGAAGTGACTACAAATGAAGTTTCTTCCCTAGACTACAGAATATTTTGCATTATCTTTTCTGGTAGCTGCCCAGACTTTTCGATGGTGATTACTAAATGGACCATGATAGCATTTCTTTTTGATCACTGTATCTTTGCTTCATCAAGGATCATTCAACTGAAAACTTCAAATATGTTTCTATGATTTTAATGTGACTAGAATCCTTAAAGCAGTGAGGGACCAGCACAGATTGTCCAGAAACACATCCTGGGCTTCATATTCTGGGCCACATCTTGGGGTTCATCTTCAGTTTGTAACTGGAAACTGGATTTGGCAGTTACCAATGTGAAGTTATGTCAAAGAAGACCCCAGGTCCTCAGTGTTTTTATCCTGTGCCTAGTGAGGCAGGCAGATTCTATGACCTAACACCTGTTGGGTCAGTACCCTGAGGTTTAGCTTACCTTTTCACAGAAAGCAGAAGTAAGGAGATCTTGGTTGACTGGGTGGTGCTATTTCCATGAACTGTACTCAGAAAAGAAGTTGAGGAGAAAAGGTGATTTTTAACTTCTTGGCTTTGTCAAAAAAATTCCCTCATTTGTTTAGACTCTCGGTTCTGAAAGCTGAAAATTGTTACAGACAGGCAAGAGAAAAAGGTTTTAGAAGTACAAAGATGACCTTGAAACTAAAAATGAAAACAAGAAAAAAGAAAATAAGGCTTTTAGCACACTCTTATCTTATGAAGTTATCAAAAACACAATACGGGCCCAGGATCAGAGGATCAGTGGTGAGGAGGAAACAACATCTGTCCCAATTCCGGGAACAACTGGGACCAGTAGGACCCAGGCATGCAGGAACTCTGCCAGCCCAGTGGTACAGGTTCCTTCCAGTCTGTCTGAACTGGAGTCCTCAGCAGACCTTGGGCATAAATTTTGCAGCCAGTCCCACAACACCCAGAGGAAGCTCCATTCTTGAGAGCTCTAACTGCTACAGGAACACAGGATCACAGAATCACAGGATCACAGAGACAGCTTAACTCTGAGGAGTTTTGATACAACCAGGATCACAGGAAGGCTAGGCCTCAGACAGATTTAGCCAGGGCAGGTAGCACTAAAGATAACCAGATGGCAGAAGACAAGTATAAAAACAGAAGTAACAGAAACTAAGGTTACTTGGCATCATCAGAACCCAATTCTCCCACCATAGCAAGGACTGGACACACCATCACACCAGAAAAGCAAGATTCATATCTGAAAACACTTCTTATGATGATGGTAGAGGACTTTAAGAAGGACATAAATAACTCACTCAAAGAAATACAGGAGAACACAGGTAAACAGCTAGAAACCTTTCAAGAGGAAACACAAAAATCCCTTAAAGAACTACAGGAAAACACAATCAAACAAGTGAAGGAAATGAGCAAAACCATCCAGGATCTAAAAATGGAAATAGAAACAATAAAGAAATCACAAAGGGAGACAACCCTGGAGTTAGAAAACCTAGGACAGAGATCAAGAGTCATAGATGCAAACATCACCAACAGAATACAAGATATAGAAGCAAGAATCTCAGGGGCAGAAGACACCATAGAAAACATTGAAAGAATAGTCAAAGAAAATGCAAAAGCAAAAAAGCTCCTAACCCAAAGCATCCAGGAAATCCAGGACATAATGAGAAGACCAAACCTAAGGATAATAGGTATAGAAGAGAGCAAAGACTCCCAACTTAAAGGGCCAGTAAATATCTTCAACAAAATTATAGAAGAAAAGTTCCCTAACCTAAAGAAAGAGATGCCTATGAATGTACAAGAAGCCTACAGAACTCCAAATAGACTGGACCAGAAAAGAAATTCCTCCTGTCACATAATAATCAAAACACCCAATGCACAAAACAAAGAAAGAATTTTAAAAGCAGTGAGGGAAAAAGGTCAAGTAACATATAAAGGCAGACCTATCAGAGTTACACCAGACTTCTCACCAGAGACTATGAAAGATAGAAGATCTTGGGCAAATGTCATACAGACCCTCCAAGAACACAAATGCCAGCCCAGACTACTATATCCAGCAAAACTCTCAATTACCATAGATGGAGAAAACAAGATATTCCATGACAAAACAAAATTTACAAAATAACTTTCTACCAATCCAGCCCTACAATGGATAATAGATGGAAAATACCAACATAAGGAGCAAATCTACACCCTAGAAGAAGCAAGAAAGTAATCTTTCAACAAATCCACACAAACCTAATCCCACCCCTTATAACAAAAACAACAGGAAGTAACAATTACTTTTTCTTAATATCTTAATATGAAAATTAATATTAACAACATATCCTAATCAATTGCAATCTAAAAATATGAGGAATTACAAATTTATTAGCTCTCATACAGTGGTCTCTCTAATTTGGTAATTTGAGAAATAGGTCCAATATTGTATAATCCATATACATTTTCTACTTGTTTGTACATGCTAGTGTCTTGCTGGGTACCACATACTGATCTTGAAATTAAGCTTCTCCTATCTCAGACTATCTATTAGTAAGATTGTTTATTTGATGTTTTTACACTATACTATTGTTTTCAGAACAGCTTACATATTTCAAAAGTATTTATACAGCCAAAAGAAACGTAAACAATTAACTTGGGAGGTGGCTTGTAAGAGAACAACAAAGTGAGAATGAATGCTTTGTTTGACCTTTGTAACTCTTGTATCAAGCTTGAAGAAGACGATTTTATTAGTTACTCTTTCTCTGAGATGAATGCTTTTCAAAATCAGCACAGCCAATGAACCAGAGTTGTATGATTTTAGGAGAAAGGCTGTCTAAGTAAGGTATGGTACTCATCATGGGCATACTGTCATGTGTCAGCCTGATGATTTTAACCTGGGCTACCTGGTGATCAGTTTTGCCATTTTTCTTCACTGCTACCAATAGGGCCAGATTAAGACCTCTGAAAACCCTAATGTATTAAAAGGCCCACAAGTCATAATCTTCTCACATTTATATATAAATTTATATATGTATATATACATATATATATGTATGTACATTATATGTATTTATTATATATTTATGTAATATGTAATATATATGTATGATATTTACCAAATTTAAAAATAAGGTTTGTTTTTTCCAAAGATGATGATGTGTTTTATTTTTGTGATTTTTTTGAAGCTATGAAAGTTTTCCCAAAGCTATTTTAATATTTTCCTTTATTGCTGTCCTAAGGACATGCCCTATCTGTCCCCAAAGTAACCAACCAATAAAGGGCCTTTGGAAGTGATCTTACTCTTCAACCCACTTGTAACACGGTCTCACCTTCTCTCTCAACCCCTTTCTATCAGATGTAATGAACATTTTCCCCTCCACATAATGAATGGAAATGCAATGACTCGTCTTGAAATGAGTCTAGATTTCTCAAAATATTTATTTGGTTCTGAGTGTCTTAAAGAAGTTGAAGAGTTGAATTGGAAAAATTTAGAGTTTACAAAGTGTAATAGTCAACCTTTGCCCCAGGGAATATCTACTTCTCAAGAGGTTCTAACCTCAAGCCAAATGCAGGAATCTTTGATCTCAGTGCTGCCTTATGGCCAAAGAGATGTGATTGGGGGCTTAGCAGCCTTGTAGAAACTTTCCAAATCCCATTTCTCATCTTCTATATTTGACCTTTTTGAATTGGGGCCTGGAATTGAGGGGATGGCAGACATTTGTTGAGGTTCTCCCCATGTGGGGGGCTATGCTGGGCCCTATGAACTCAGGACAAATGACGAAAGCCACATTTCTAGCAGAAATGGAACCGTGACTGTCATCCTGATCACCTGGTATAAGGTTGGCCTAACTCCTATGCTGAGCCACTGAAACTCACTTGGTCATGTACATCTTTCTTATATCAGTCCAGTTTACATAAAATCTTTGTATGGTATGGACTATTGGATAAAAGAAAGAAAAATTTCCTTATCTCCCCTGAAGTACTGTTTTCATATGTATGTGAGAAGGGGAATTTAATCTGAAAAAATAGCTAAGACATAGAATGGAGCACAGTGACTCTTGTTCTAAGGGTGACCCTCAAGAAAGTCAAGGTCAACTACTTAAGGAGCTCCATTGTTAGCTTAATTTTAACATTTATCTATAAATCTTGCAGAAGAAGGTACCTGAAGAGTTAACACCTCTTCATTCTTGACATTTTATACAATAGAAGTGCATATAAAATATCAATAATAAAACATCTACTGTTATGTGGGTAGCATTCAGTAGGAGGCAGTAGGGAGTCTACCTTCTTTAGTAATTCTCCCACTTACGCCCATATATAGTGTTATCCATACCAGACATTTAAATTATTTCCTATTGGGTAAGACCTTCATTATAATATCTTTTAATGAAACCAGCTAGCTAGCCCAAATTTACAAAACACTAAGCAGAAAAACACATTAACTTGAGTATTATATTATACTCAGCAATTTTATTGGACATTTTGAACATTTGCTGGGAAAGAGAGAGATCACTTTTGAAAGTCAAGGTTGAAGTTAATAGTTCATTCACTGATTTTTATAAATTTCATCATACCCATTTTCCACCTAATCATTATTCTCTGTTAGAAAACAAGAATCTCTGTATATACTCATTTAAGAAAAGTAGTTAATTTATTCAAAGCTTTGTACCCATATGTACTTAGTTGCTTCTTAAGCATTCTAACAGCTATTTTCAATCTCCTTTCTTGTTAACAGAACTTCCATTTTGTTCAGAATAATAATTACAGATTTCAGATCAATGTATGCTAAGCATGAAGTTCTTTACTCTTTTTGACAAGCTTTCTTTACAGAATTCAAAGTATTTTGACTTAGTTATAGAAACTGAAAAGATGATTCTGGTAAAATCTGGAGATCTTCACTTTCTGGAGACGGCTGGCTTTCCATATGACCAGTTGTACCTCTGGTACCCTGTCTCCCCTGCTTCTCCCTCCTTGGAATAAATGTGATGCCAGATGCTATTGCATTCATCTTCTGATCATGAATACACATGAAACAGAAGAATAAAAGGAGTAACTTCCATGCAGCCATTGCTGACTTTTCTATACTCCCTATCTTCAGGCTTCTTCTTACATATCCCATTATATTTAGGGTGCTCCTTCATTTTGGGATACCAGCATCTCTATAGTTATGACTATGTTAGTGGTTTAGGAAGAGTGTCAGAATGTTCTATAAACCCTAGAAGCTAAGGAATAAGATGAAGAGATGGTAACATAGATGTGTCTTAGCAGCACTCTGAAAGGGCTTACTGCTACTTTCAAAACTGGTTACAGTGCACAGTGCCACGGATACTTTAGAAAGGATTTCAAGGAATGTGGTACTATGTACGTCCTTGTTGTCATGGAGATTGATTTGCATGGGAAACTCATTGGTAGTTTTGAGTTTAAAATTATCCAGAAGAGTTGAATTTGAGGAATAGTAGACATTACCAGTTAAAAGAAAATTTTAAGTGTACATAGAAGTGATATGAGATGGAGTCATCCTCAATGCATTTATATATTATAAATGTTATGTGTAACTTGAGAACACTTTTTATAGCTACCTGGTGACATGTTTCTTCCTTTGGGAACATAGCAGAATGATTACTATTACAGCTGATTTTCCATCCTTTCTCACACAGTGGGTGAATTATAGAACCTTCTATTTGGTTAAGCCATTTCGTATTAGAAATATTTTGGAGCTGAGCTAACTCCCAGCATATACACCAAAATGCCAAACTCTGATTCTACAAGCTGCAAATGTAAGTATGTTAATCATCCTCTACCATTATGTTCAAGATTCCACTTATGGCCTTTTAGTGGCCAGGCATTGAAATACTGCCTTTAAATACCTGACTTAAGTGTATTGTGTATTATCTACTAAGCTATAAAACTCTCTCTCTCTCTCTCTCTCTCTCTCTCTCTCTCTCTCTCTCTCTCTCTCTCTGTGTCTCTCAATTGAGGCATCAGTATCAGTTTACTTCTGCCATCAGACTTGTGTGTTCTGACAGACATAAGCTTATCCAATAACCTACCTGCCAGCTATTAGGTTGTTGAGCATGGCCTTGAACTTGTGTTATTGATTTCTCTGGCTCAATCCTTTGGTTTTGGCTTAAGTAAGGATTTCAAAGCCCCCAGTCTGAATATAAGAGGTTATGGGATTTCTCAGTTGAGCCAGAAGCTCAGAATAAGTCTCTTTCTTGATAGCTATGAATATCCTATTGGTTCTGCTGTTGTTGAGAGCCCTGGCTAAAATAAGCTCCCAACTGGAGTTTATGATGTGAGTAAATCAGTCCTCTACCAGAATGAAGGCTAGATATTTTTACTAGATGTGTTCTCAGTGTGGGGAATAATATGTTCCCGGTAGAATTTACTGTCTTTTTCATCTTGCAAGAAGCTTTTTTTCTTTTTACTCAGAAAGACTTGTCAAGGTTTTCGTTGTTAGTTATTTTATGGTCGTTACTATTTATAACTACTATCTATGATTATTGTTACTATCCATAACTGTTTGGAACTAATTCTACCACTGTGAATACAGACATTCCTATTAGAAGCACACTGTTTTCTGTTCAAAATAATTATTCTTTAGGAGAACCGACTAACTCTTTGTCTTACAAAACCCATTTCTTACTCTCTAGCTTTGTAGTAGTATTTGTTATTTTATGATTATTATCATTTTTTTATTATTTGGGGTTGACTTCCTTTTTTCTTACAGGCTTAACTCCAATGTTGTCTGTGTACCATTACACTCAGAGGGGAAGAGATGTATACTAAATCCCATGTATGTGTAGACTGCAGTCACATACAACTTCAAAACAGCACCTGAACTTGATATCCCTGGTCATTGTCTGGTAACTGACAACACTGGTGGAGACTTAGTATAGTGCCCATACTGATAAGCTTTTTTTAGGCTTGTTTGCCACACTCCCAACCCAAGTACTTTCTAAATCACCATTTCCCATTTCACTTTCATCATATTTGTGGAAGAATTCACAAGAAGGACATGTATCTGCTGTCATCACAATAGCACACCTCCCCTGTTTTTTTTAGTGCCCATGGTCTCATGAGAACTCGAGTCATGTGTAAAAGCCACTTGGGCTGTGTGACAAGCCATTTGCATGACCAGAACAGTTGTTCTTTGAAATAGATCCTGGCAGCTTTTTAGTATAGAGGATGGTTATGAATACAGGATACTGGCCTTGAAGTTGAGTTCACAACTTTACAATGCCCATCTGTCTTTACTGTGCTCAGTGTAAAGTCACATAGCCTCTGTTCACCATTGCCATGTCATGACTGAAAAACATTTCCTGTTGCTACAGGTCTGCATAAAAATTCAACAAGAGGATAAAGTTTGCTGATGGCATCTAGCACTTAATAGGACCCTAGAATTTCTGTAGGGGCAAGCAAAAGGAGTCCAGTGAAGAGCTGTCTCAAAGTCAACATCCTGACTCCTGTGTCTGTGGGAAGGGCTGGAGAGTGTTTTAGGAAGAGCATTTCTCATGATCATACTTTTCCCATTCCTAAAACGTGATGTTGATTCAAGAAAAACTTGGCACTTGAGTCCTACGAATAATGCAAAGCCACTCCATTCTAAACTACTGACAGCTGTTGACAGGATTACAGAATCAACCTTGCCATTTAAAGATGATCGGATACCACTCATAAGATCATCTGGGCACCGAAAATGTGCTTTGCATTTTCCTTTTTTTCCTGGAGAACAGTTGTGGTCTCTGTTTATAGGGCTCACCATAATTTGAATTTGAGTGCCTGCACTTTGCCTTGCAGATTATAAAATGAGCCAACTCATCCTGCTACTTTGGTAAAACATCTAAAAGGGCACTGTACTTTGGGTCTGTAAATCTATCTTTTCCAACTGAACAGCTGCATCTCCCTAGACATCACTGAACTATCTGATGCCCCCCTCCCTGCCTCTCA
>JADRCD010210609.1:29394-41313 GCA_019843815.1 Montemys delectorum
TATGGCCTTTTAGTGGCCAGGCATTGAAATACTGCCTTTCAACACCCCTCTTCAGTGTTTTGTTTCTTATCTCTCTCCTTTTCTATCTCTTCCTCTCCTCTCCTCTCCTCTCCTCTCCTCTCCTCTCCTACCCTCCTCTTCTTTCCTCTGATCTATAGGTCCCTATAGATCTACACTACTGTTGAAAAAACCCCTAAGTCCTAATTATTGATACATAAAACCAAGACTGCCTCTGTAAACTAGACCACAGCTTCCTCCTGAATTAGTTTCCCATACAATATTGTCTTAGAAGACTGATTTTGTCAGCTTTGCCTGCAGGAGAAGTTAGATAAATGTTAAATATTGCTTTTTATATCTATCCAGACAAGTACATCAAAAGCATTTAAGTGCTTCTTTTCTGCTCCACATTTTGTACCCTGCTATGTTTTTCAGCTGCATAATCCCTTCCCCTCTGCTTTTAATTGTTATTATGTGTCTGTTGGCTGAGAAGAGTTTTTAGGGAACAGTGGTAAATTAGACAATGTTCTGTGCAACCCCGGATGTAATTAGTGAGACAAGATGAATTTTGAATACACCCAATAACACCATACTAGCCATTCATCCAGGAGCAGAACAAGAAAAAGGTGAAAAACAAAAGTCCTAAAAATGCCATGGATAAGTGTCTAGCAGGGAGCCCTGCTGCAGATCTGTCATTAACAGCTTCACCATGGCCAATGGATAGAGGAGAAAGTTGAAGAGGACTTTCTAATTAGTGCTTGCTATAATATATACATCAGCTGACCAATATTGGAACAAGGTAGGGCCAGCTGGCATAACTGAGAGGAAAACCTTAAAGCACCACAGTATTTCAATTCCCTGGTCTCTGCTCTTCCACAGCCCTACAGCTGGGCAACCATCCGTGACACACATCTATCTCCTACTTTTACAGGGACCACTAACACTCTAGCTCACTAGCCAATTGACAGGGAAATTTTTCTAACTGATTCTCCGTAATAGTTCCCAAAGGCCAAACTAGAAAGATTGTTCAGTTCTTGAGGCCAAATAGGAAACTCCTGATTTCTAAGAATGAAGGACACTTTTAAACAGTGGCAAGAAAAACCCATGTGGTTTTCACAGTTCCCTTTCCTGGACTTCAAGGATGAGACACTGAAAACTGTCATTAACCCTGACAGTGGAGTCCAGTACTAATTGCTAATGGAGACTGTTGAATGCTCACACCACCCTTTTTCTAAGTATTTCTTATTTTGCAATAAGATTTCATAGAGCTCACAGCTCTATGTAGCTGAAGGTGACCTTGAACTCTTGATATTTTGGTTTCTATAGAGATCAAGCTGGCCTTGCATCTACTCTGTAACTGAAGGTGGCCCTGAACTCTTGATCTTCCAGTCTCTAGCTCCTGTGTGCTGGGGCTATAGGCCTGTGCAATTGTACTCTCATCCCCAGTTTTATTTCTGAATTTCTGCTGGAGCTGCTCACACTTTCCTGGAAGCTGGCACCTGGCTGAGAAGATTGAACTTGCTGGGTTGAGTTTGAGTGGGCAGTAGAAAGTGGGTAAAGAGACAATTATGGATTAAATAACCATGCCTATGTGGCACATGGGTTGTACAGTTTTGCATTTTTTCCTTTCCATCCTTTCATTATGAGTAGAGAAGTATAAATTAATCCATATGGCATTTTAAAGTCACCTTCTAGTAAATTATAATCAGAGGAGAACTTGAACATGACGTTAGAAGCAGAAACCAACTTGCTGAGAAATCAGCCGGGCTTCCCCCAACAGTCATTCGAGTGGGTTTTTAGAAAAGTAGAAAATTTCCAATTCTAGACAGACTATCTGCTTTTAAAAATCTTTCCCACAATCCTTCAAATTTTGAGTCTTAGGGCCAGCTGCTCTTCTCATTATTGACATACTTTGTCTTGTGCCCTGGGAAATCAAAGTTTCATTCCAAACTGGAACTAGATAAGGGCCAGTAGGCCAGACACAAATGTGAGGCAGGTTTTTGTGGGGTGGAGTTGGTAGCCATCTGGACACTCTAGAAAGATGCAGCATTGAAGATGATTAAGTGGAGAGAGCGAGGAAGGAACTGTCAAAGGCAACATCTTCTTGATGTGTAGGGTGAGCTCACGGTGGACCTCTGCAGCTGGTGCCGGGGTGAGAAGGGAAATATTATAGGCTGTACGGTGACTGGCTTGAAATTAAGAATCTCTATTAGCCCTAGCTCTGTGGGGAAGTACGCAGCCTAACGCATGTCATTTCCCATCTTATTTTAAAAGCAAATAGATGAAGTAACTTATACATTGATTCAGTGCTCCTTCCTTTGTTAGAAACTTCGTGATGAAACAGAAATAACAAATTTTAGAGCAGAAGAGATCTTCCAGTTGTATGTTCTATGGCCTGGTCTAGTGATATTGCTTAGTTTCTTATTTATAAAAAGGAGAGAACAATGCCCTGAAAGTTGTTGTAAAATGACAGCCAGCATCACAAACACTTTCCAAAGTTCCAGAATACAGATGACTGTATCCAGAAAGATCACCACATCCAATGGCACCATGACTTAGTCTGAAATAGACACATGTTGTAGAGTGTCCATTGCTGTGAGGAGTCTCTATGACCACACAACTCTTATAAAGGAAAATATTTTATTGGGGCTGCCTTACAGCTCTGATGTTTAGTCCATTTTCATCATGGCAGGAAGCATGGCAGCGTCTAGGCAGGAATGGTGCTGGAGAAGTAGCTGAGAGTTCAACATCTGGATCTGAAAGCATGAGGAAGAGAGAGTGACAGTGGGCCTGGCTTGAGCATTTGAAACTTCAAAGCTACTTCCAGTGTCACACCTCCAACAAGGCCACACTTCCTAACAGTACCATTCCATATGATCCTATGAGGTCCCTTTTCATTCAAACCACCACACAGGGTGCAGTGCTAGATTGACTTCTATCCCTGTTGATAAATAGCATGTGTATGTTACTGATAATGAAATAACTCAAACCTCTGGCTCTGTCTTTGGATAGAAAACTGATGTCACAGGCTTGAAAACATTATAAGAAGTTCCAGTTCCATTGCACAATATGCCTCATACCAACTCTGTGGCCAGGAGAACGTCACTTGGCCCTCTTGGCTTTTTCAGAAAGTCCTCCTAGTGGAAGAGAATGTGATAAAGTGTGTCTGGCTGCTTCACTCCTGTCTGGGAAGTGCAAAGCCAGATCAGCTTAAAGGGATTGAAGAATGGCTTCTTTGGCTGTTCTTTCTGGCATTCTTGGACTCTCATGTTGAGAACTGAGAGATGAGGATTAGGTAGAAGCTCCAAAGATATTTGCTTAAGCCCGTCACTACTGTTTTGGCCAATTTAAGCACCTGTAGGAAAAACAGAGAAATAAATCCATATGGTATTACATTTTAACCACCAACGAACTCCTCCTGTTTATAAGAAAATTGACCTTTGGTAAGTTAGATGCTTGGGAATCACCTGAAGAAAGATTTTTTTTTGAAAGCTGTTGTGCCTGTGTGAGCCAAGAGTACTTTACAGCTATGAATTCAATAATTCACATTCTCCACAGAGCAACTGTTTGATCCTAGCATCATTGACTGGAATTCTGTCCTCTAGAGGTCACTAATGTACCAGATTTAAAGAATGTGGAGGCTTCCAACATGCTCAGGAGGAGCTAAATGCCCTGCTTACACTTGTGTGGAAGAGGAATGGAGGGAAATAGATTACCCTAAGGTAGTCTCTTACATTAGAAGCAGTAGGAAATCTTGTCTTGAATATTGAATAAGGTATTTTTAAATTGATGTTTCTTTTCTTGTTTTATCATGGCTTTCCTCTGCACCAACCCAGCTGGTCCTTGTTTTCATTTTTGTAGTTTTATTTGTTTGTTTTCAGATTTTGCATTTTGTATTCTAGGTTGGACATGAACTTCCTATGTTGTTCAGAATAACTTCTAATTGCTGATCACCCTGCCCCCACTTCCCACATGAATGATATGCCTGCACCACCACACCCAGTTAAGAAATTCTTATAATGATTAAGCACCTTTTAGCTGAGACATTAAGAGTGGGAGCAAGTTTCCTTGGCACAACCCTTACAGAGCATGAGGAGGCCAAACCTGGATCAGGGAATGGTGTCTTTGAACTCATTCTATAGATCCTGAATAGCCTCACACGAGAGGATGCTCTGCAGGTTAATCAGAAACTGAACATAAAAAGATCACTTTGGATGTTAAAGCATAAGAACTGTCAATCAAGATCCATGGGGCTGGCAGTCTGAGAGTCTTAGAAGACATTTTCTCCCATGCTATGGCTTTTCAGTTAACCCAGTGCTAGAGGTTCTTTGTCTCCCTTGGAGAGAAATTGCCTTGAAAATGTGCTTCACATTGACAGAGGGATTGCACAGGGAGATTTAAACAACAGGCTGCCAAGAGTCCAGGACATGTTGTGGCATAACCTGCTGCTAGTGGACCATGCTGCTCCAGGCGTGACCTGGGAGTTACCAGCAGCATTTCACACCATTGTTCCTGCTGCTCTGCTTGCTCTCCAAGGAGAGGAACGCTTACACCACAGCTTTCCCAGGGTCCAGACACTTGCCAGCAGCTGACCTATCAGGAAATGGCCTCTCCCCTCTTCCTTCCCACATTCCTTCCTGAGCTTCCCCAGCCCAAGGTGTGGCCCTTGCCCAGAAGATCTGCTCTGCTTGATTGACAAGCAAACAGAACCTTCCTCCAGATAAGCAAGATCACAGCTCTGTAGGAAATCTATTTGTTTCTGGATGGAGCTTGTCTGCTCTCTCTTTCAATAGCTACAGTGATGACTTCATAGTTTCTTATCATGTCTTTAGGATGTGTGGGACAGTAAATCCTAAAACAATGAGCTCTGCTCTGTATCATTTTTTAAAAGGCTAATTCACAGTGAAATACTACACTTTGTTCTACGGAGTCTATGGTGGTCTTACTTGGAGTCCTTAGACATTTGTACTGCTCAATAAGAAAGAATAGAAGAAGGATTTCATTTTTAAACTTTCTCTTTTTAATTTAGTTCTTTAGAAATTTGCTGACAAGAGCTGGGAATTCAGGAAAGGATGTCCCTTGTCCCTTTTGGGAAGAATCTTTTAACACTGATGCAACCCAAGAGAGAATGACAGAAAGCTGTGTAGTATTTTGGCTCAACAAGGTTGTCCCTTGATTTTGTACATTTGTGTGAATGGAGAACTTTCTTGTGGCTCTGCCATTTCTTTTCTTAGTTGCCGCTTGTTTGCCTCTAAGTAAGCCTTTGTGTGTAGGTATGCATGTGTGTGCATATGTGTGTGTATGCGTAAAAGGACCAAAGATAAAGTACTTTCAGATTCATTTTGAAGCTGATATCTACTCTAAGATTATTTAATGAAGAACAAACATTTCTTTTCTTCTTTTTAAATGTTCACAGCAGTTATCACTAATATCAGGGATAGGAAATGAGTATCTGCAGCAGACATATTGTTTCATGTTTTATTTCCCTATGAACAAAAGGGAGATATATACATAGAAGGGGTTGATAGCAATCTCTAGAATGGCCTGTTCTTAGACTGTGAAGTGTGTACTGTTATCCACATTGATCAAATGAGAAAACTGATGTTTGAGCAGGCGAATTAATTGCTCTACCTACTCAGCTTGTAAAGTAGGATTAGTAATCAAATCCATGTTCTCAGACTTCATTTTTTGCTTCTTTAAGAGTATGTTTATTTTTACTATGATGCTTTAAAATTAGCATCTGGACCATGTGACCAGGAACTCAGCCTTTCCCTCCTCCCAATGTCCAAACTGGAGCTGTCTATTAAATATGAAGATGTTTTATATTGGTTGTGATGGTTTGACTAGGTATGGCCTCATAGATTCATGTGTTTGAATCCTTGGCCATAGGGAGTGGCCCTGTTACGAGGAGGTGTGGCTTTGTTAGAGGAGGTGCTGCTTTGCTATAGGAAATGTGTCAGTGTGGAGGCAGGACTTTGAGGTCTTCAATGCTCAAGCTACTCCCAGTGTGAGACATATCCAGTCTCCTTGCCGCTTTCAGATCAAGATTTAGAACTCTCAGCACCATATCTGCCTGCATGTTGCCATGTTTCCCACCATGATACTAATGGACTAAACTTCTGACATTGTAAACCAGCCCCAATTAAATGTTTTCCTTTATAAGAGTTACCATGGTCATAGTGTATTTTCCCAGCAATAAAACCTTCAAATGTACAACAAGACAAGGAGACATATGACCAAACAAAGAACAGCACTAGTGTCAGTATTTGTGGATTTAAGTTTCTGGTTGTAGTTAGAGAATTTCAAGGAAGTTTATATTAGACTCCTTTCTTCCTCTTTTAAGAAAGAAAGGAAGGAAGGAAGGAAGGGCAGAAGGAAGGAAGGAAGGAAAGAAGGAAGGAAGGAAGGAAGGAAGGAAGGAAGGAAGGAAGAAAGAAAGAACAAAACACCGAAGAAACTCAACAACATTCATTTAAAAGTTGTTTTTTTTTTAAATTTTTTTCGATATCAATCATATGTTTTCAAATCACATTTGACTGACTCAAGTGTAAAACAATAAATTCAAGAAACACTTGAATTGTGTTTTCCTTGAAGCCCTCCTGGGTTTAAATGAGAAGAGGAATTGCATTTTCTCCTAAACGCATTTTGAACTTCTTTGGAGCTCAAATATTTGGAAAGGCATTTATGACATCTGAGAATGCTGAAGTCTGCTTCAATTTTCCTCTGGACATTAAAAAAACCCCTATTACTACGACAGTTTTATCACTCTAGGCAGAAATGCAGTAGGTTTTTATTTTTTAAAGTTGTAGAAAATATAAGAAACCCAGAGCTGGAGATGAGGAGGTGGTTCAGTGGGTAAAGCACTTTCCGTACAAGCCTGGGGACCTGAGTTCAAATCTCCAGCACCCACATGCGGAGGTGTGTGGCAACAAACTGCTGTAACCCTAGCACTGATGGACAGAAGCAAATGCCTTTTTGTAGCTCTTTGATCAGGCAGTCTAGAATAGCCATCTGCAGGTTCAGTGAGAGAACCTGTCTCAACGTGGAGAAACATTTATAGAAAACACTTTGACGGCAACCTCTGGACACACACACACACACACACACACACACACACACACACACACATCTGCATCTGTGAGTACACCCACAAGTGTGTGCACTTGTATATAATATGTATACAAAGAAGGAGGAGGAGGAGGAGGAAGAGGAGAAGGGTGAAGAGGAGGAAGTGGGGAAGGGGAGGAGGAGAGGGAAGAGGGGAAGGGGAGGGGGAGGAAACAAAACGAGAACCTGGAGAGGGTAAGAAGAAGCAGTTCTCGAAAATTCTCTTCGTGTACTAGGAGCCCTAGGGTTGGTACCTAACTCCCAGACCAAATTATTTGTGGTTTGTTTTTTCAAGGTAAGAAGAAGGGTACAAAGTGAACTTGTATCCATGAGGCAAAGGTGTGATGAAATGTCTCAGGAGAAATTTAGCACTCAGCTTAGCCTGTATTTATTTGCTTCTCTTACTCTCATTGGACTTATTTTCCTAAATGCTGCTCTTGTGTGTTTCATTTTTTAAAGACTTATTTTCAGTTACTTACACATGAGTTTTAGTTACTTTCCTAAACCATGACCAAAGCAACTTGTAGAAGAAAGTATTTAATTTGGGGCTCACAGTTGCAAAGGGTAGTAAAGCTCATGAGCATCATGGCAGGGAGCATGGCAGCAGGCAAGATACATTTTAGTATTCTGAGAGCATACATGTTGAGACAATTACATGGGCTTTTTAAATATGAAAGCCCACCGTGCGTAACACACTTCCTCCAAGGCCACATCCCCTAGCCTTCTCACACAGTTCTACCAACTTCACAACAAGCATTTAAATAGGTGAGCCTATAGGGGCTATTCAAACCACCACATGCGTGTCGGTGTAGGAGCGTGTGCACATGCAAGTGTGCGTGTCTGCTCAGTCCAGAAAAGGATATCGGATCCTCTGGATTTGGAATTATGGGAGTTGTGAGCCACCTGATATGGGTGCTGGGAATTGAACTCAGATTCTAGAAGGGCAGCAAACATTCTTAATAGCTGAGCCTGCTCTAAATGGCACTTTTATGGTGGTGCTTACCCTGCTCCTCACTGCATTTTGTTCAAGTATGAGTTTCTCTCTATGAATTTTATTGCTTTTGGAATAATAGTATTTCATAGTTTCATGCTACTGCATGAAGGGTAATGTCAGTAGGAAAGGTCAGTACTGGGAGTGGAGCTCAGTCTGTAGAATTCTTTTCTTAACACAAACAGAGAGCTGGGGTTGATGCCTACCATGCCATAAAACTGGACATGATGACTCATGCCTGTAACTCCAGTACTCGAGACCAGGGGCAAGAAAGTCTAAGGTTCAAGGTCACCCTTGAACATAGAAAACTTTGAGGATAGCTGGGTAGCCAGGGATTCAAGAGATCCCATCTCAAACAAAAACGTATACACCTTCACTGTATTCCCCAGACCTATAAAAATCACACACACACACACACACACACACACACACACACACACACACTGAAAGCCCAAAGTCTCCTTGGGAAGGGCCAGGTTTCTTTTCTGTTTTGTCTTTTGAGACAAGGTTATACTTCATAGCCCAGGCTGACCTCAGACTTCTGATCTTGCTGCCTCCACACCCTCAATTCTGGAATTACAGGTATTTGCCTCGAGGATCAGCAGAATCAGCCTTCCTTATATAATGAGTTCACAAGAATGGAAGCACTTAGAGACACAGCTCCTGGAGGGTGTAGGGATCACATTCAGGTTATTGGAGCCAGGGCTCAAAGTCCTACTTCCTATTTCTATTGAAATATATGGAGACTTGGCCAAGGGAGAATGACACACACCCTATGATTAATGTCAGAGCACAAGGTCAGAAAGGAACATGGGCTGATGGTTGGTATGTGGCCTTTCAAGCTGTACCACAAATGCCCCGGATATGAAACAGTGCTCCTAGAAAACTACAGAGACAGAGGATGAGGATGCATCCTATGATGCAAACAGACAGATGGAGGGTGAGACTTTCTGTTCTCCAGTGACTTATTTTCAGTTCATCGAGGCTATAGGCATGCCCGGGCATATCTTGTAGATTGCAGTGAAGTGCCAAGAGGGTGATATTGACATAAAGGAGCAGTGTCTGGTGCACTTGACTTTCTCCAGCAGTCGGGTGGGGAGAGAAGGTGACTATGAATACAGTATGAGCTGTCGCTCTTAACTGTCGTCAGTACAGTTGCCATAAATTTATGCCTCAGCCTGGGTTCAGAAGAAGCTACAAATAAAAGGTGGGGGAGTTGTTCTCTTGTAGAATAAAAATTAACACTATTTTAGGACCAATGCATAGAATAATCTGCAGTTGCCAAGTTTCCCAAACTCTGTTATTGGATGCATCAAAGCTTTGCTGTACTTGGGGGCTTTTAGTTGGGACATTGTAGTTTTATTATTTTCTCCTTAGAGGTTTTATCTGGAAAAGAGACAACCAAAGTTCTCTTAATGTAACCATATGAAGTAAGACTGTAGATCATCACTATACATTCCTTGAGCTCAGGCATGGCTCCCTAAGTTACTCCATCTGGTAAGGCGGGGTTTTTCTAGTCTGTGCCCTGCCTAGAAGACTCCATTTTGATAGGATCTGAAATAGCACTACTGTCTGGTACCAGCCATGAAGCATAGAATGATACATGAGTTATTTCTGAGAATAGAAAGGGAGCTACCTTGTAAATTTATTGAGGTAATTTCAAACTGTGAGAACGCATGGACATATTAAAATCTTACAAGGGAAATTAGGTCCAAGAAATTGTTGGTCAAGCCAGACCAAGGCAGAGATGTATTCTGGACCCTGTAAAGTGATGGAAGAGTGACACATACACAGAAGACTTCCAGCTGAGGCTTCACCTCTGCTCAGTCCCCCGTGGCACTTCTTGTACACTTACTGTAACTGTGGCTTTAAAGACAGATCTCTTTCTAAATAAGGGCACCTTCACCATATACATATGTATATGTGTGTATATATATCAATATACACACACACACACACACAAACACACTTGCACACACACAAAATTAAAGAAAAGGAGGTCATGAAAGAACAAAAACTTACAGTGTCAATTTAGTCTTTTTTTTTTTTTTTTTTTTTTTTGTCAATTTAGTCTTAAACACAGTAGACTTTTTTTCATTCTGGCCAAATAAGAGTATAATCTTAGACAACAGATTAAATAAAAACTAGGACCTAAACTAAACTATAGGAAGAAGATTCAATCAGTAGCCAGGGTACTAGGTCATGTCAGAGCTCTACATAGATAGGCTATGGTCCAAGGAAAGACATCTGGTCCCACTGACAAAACCACTAAAGCCGACAGACATCTTCTGAAAATGGGCAACAGTCCTTAATACATTGCCGAAAATCCCAGAATTACTACTATACACGCTATGCTGGTTAGTTTTTGGTAGCGTTAAAACAAATTAAATTCTTCGGAGAAAAGATAGCCTCAGTTAAAATATTTTCTCCATCTAATTGACCCGTGGGAGTATCTGCTGGGAATTTTCTTGATTAATGATTTTTATGGGAGTGTGCATTTCACAACGAGTGGTGCCATCCATGGGCAGGTGGTCATATAAGCAAGCACACTGAGCAAGCATAGAAAGCAAGCCAGTGAGCAGAATTCCTCTGTGGTCTCAGCCTCATTTCCACATTCCTGCCTTGGTTTCTCTTAATGACAGACTGTCATCTATAAGCTAAAGAAATATTTTCCTCCCCAAGTTGCTTTTGGTCATGGTGTTCATCACAGCAACGGAAAACAAAGTAGAACCATACCAAACATTAGATTTATAGTATACTGGTAAATTCTCGATCTCACAGTGTCTGTAACTTGTCACATTTAGTTTGGATGCCAGAAGATGAGACTAATGATCTATTAGTCTCATAATATCTATTAAGTTATTATGGTTTCGATATGGTTAAAGTATGTCCCCCAAATGGTTTCTGGGCTGAAACTTAATTCCTACTGAAAGGTACCATTCATAGTGAAATCTTAATCTTATTGTGAATTTTGGAGACAGAACCTTGGGGTTGTCTTTGTTAAGGTTACTATTGCTATGAAGGAAAACCAGACCAGAAGTAACTTGGGGAGCAAAGAGTGTTTTTTCCTTTACTTACCCTTTACATCACTGTTTATTATCAAAGGAAGTTAGGGTTGGAGCTCAGATGGGACAGGAATCTGGAGGGAGGAGCTGATGCAGGAGCCATGGAGGATTGCTGTTTACTGGCTTGCTCCTCATGGCCTACTCAGCCTGCTTTCTCATACAACTCAGTAGTGCCTGCCTAGGCAGTGGCCTAGGGTGACCCCACACACAATGGGCTGAGTTGTCTCACCAGTCACTAATGAAGAAAATGTCCTATTGACTTGCCTACATCTCAGGGAAGCATTTTCTCAGTTGAGTTTTCCTCCTCTCAGCTGACATTAGTTTGTCATTTTGACGTAAACACTAGCCAACACCTGGGTAATCATTAGATTAAATGAAGCCATCAAAACCTGAATGATTGAAGTTTTACAAAAAGAAAAAAGAAAAAGAAAATCTCTCCCTCCTTCTCTCCTCTTTTCTCTTACACATGCAGACACACACACATACACACACACACACACACATACACACATACACACACACAGATACCCACACTCCCACACACAATTACTCCTCTTAGACATATACAGAGACACACACACAGATATACACACATCTACAGACACATATGCACATACACATACACAGAGACATATACGCATCCACACTCACAGACACACACACAGACATACACACACAGACACATAGACACACATACATCCTATACTCCCACACACAGGTACCCCACCTCACACACAGAGACACACATAGAGATATACA
>JADRCD010210611.1:0-16380 GCA_019843815.1 Montemys delectorum
AAAAAAAAATAGAGTGTATCTTTATAACCCAGAAAACTAATGCATAAAATACATGACTTTTCAAAATAAGCTTGTAGGGATTTGACTCTATTGGAAGTCTCTCTTTTTTTCTTACTGTTGTTGACACATTTGCTGGAAACTTTTGGCTCAGAGGAAGTCTGTTTTCTCAGAGCTCTAGAGCTCATATTTCAAGAGTTTGAGCCTCAGCCACATGAGACCCAACAGAATTGGCTTAGTAATCTAACTTAATCTGTTCATTAAATCTTCATATGAAGTACTGGGAAGAATATATACAGGGCCCCAATGTCTCTAGGTGTGCTTTGGGGCACTAACATTGCAACCATCCTGACAAAAATAAGATAGTCTAAGAGAAATGTTTTCAACTTCCCTTTGACTGTAAGAACCTTTGAATAATGGTCTACAAGAAATTGGAACTTTCCTAAGAATCCCATGTTTAGGGAAGGGAAGCTCTGTTGCATCAGAGGAAGAACTTGACTCCCAGGTATTTGCCTTATCAAATTACCTTGCAGAGAAAATGGAGCCTACACAAGGAGTTGCTGGACCGAAACTTGCCCAGTAATGGTTAATTATGCACACCTCTTCCCTTCTATTAAAATCTAAAATTTATGTTAGTATCTCAAAGACAGACTTAATCATCAGTGTATCCTCAATGTGAGCACAATGAATACAACTCCTTTCTCTGCTTTGTAGTTTTATTTCACCCGTTAATGGTGGGTTGGGAATGCATGACTGAGCCTTCTTGTTCAGGATACCAAATCCCAAGCTCATACCCTAAACCTATGATAACAATTCTAGGTTTAGTAAAAGAAGATTTGTGACAGGACAAAAATGGTACCCATAATTAAGAAGACTTAGGACAAGACAAAAATGAGACACATAATTAAGATTTGGGCAAGATATGGTCTTGGCAGATCATTGTCTCAGCTCTTATTCTGAAAGACAACTCTAAAGAGTCTGCAGAGGCATGCACAGAAGTTTACAGACAGGAGGACTCCAAGTCCCATCAAGGTGGCAATCAAGAGAACTCATTACAGATTTAATCCCTTGAGAACTTGACTCTCAAAAAGATCTGTATTAAGACCTAACTCCTGATAGATTCATGATCATCTAGTAATACAAAATACGATGCATTAAATCCAAGTTCTAATATCCCCTCAATCTAGAAATTGTCTTAGGGAAATGCTCAAATCTTTATTTCTATGGTCTTTTAAACTCCCTTCAAGTATACAATCAAGATTGGATATCACAAATGAGTAACAGATTCTTCCATGCAAGATGGTGAGCCACGTAAAACCTTCTTCCCTAAATTGCTATTGTCAGATATTTTATTACAGCAACAGAAAAAGTGACTACTACAAAAAAAATTGGTACCAAGACATAGCGCCATTTCTGTGGTAGAACTGATAGTGTGCGTTTAGGACTTTAGAATTATTTCATGTGAGGAACATAGAAGAGATTGGAACTGCGAGCTAGAAGGGCCCTAGCATTGTGTAAAGAGATGTACCACTCTGGTAGAAACTTGTAAAACCAGAATGCAGAAGGAAATGCAGACATCAAGGAACCAGCTGAAGAAATGTTCAAAGAGGAACAAGGCTGTAGAGTAACTGGACTAATAATATTTGTTAGATATCTGAAAAGAATTTGTTTGAATTCTTTTCATGTCCCAAGAACATGAATGAGGCAAGAGATTAATTTGTATGGGAAGAAATTTCAAGGTAGGATAGCACTCAAGATATGGCATGGTAACTTCATATTACACTCATCTAGTTATTTAATGAGAAATGAGGAGGAAATTGTGAAGCAGTAAGCCATGATTATACAATTAGGAAAGGCAACGTATATGATTGAATTTGAACTTACAGATATAGTGGGATTGGAATCAGCCATAATTGTGAAAGTGTTTAGCATCATTAAAGAGAAACTTCATCCAGCTACTTTGCTGAAGTTGTTTATCAGGTTTAGGAGCTCTCTGGTAGAATTGTTGGGATCACTTATGTATATTATCATATCATCTGCAAATAGTGATATATTGACTTCTTCCTTTCCAGTTTATATCCTGTTGATCTTTTGTTGTCTAAATGCTCTAGCTAGTACTTCAAGTACTATATTAAATAGGTAGGGAGAGAGTGGGCAGCCTTGTCTAGACCCTGATTTTAGTGGGATTGCTTCAGGTTTCTCTCCATTTAGTTTGATGTTGGCTACTGGTTTTCTGTATATTGCTTTTACTATGTTTAGGTACGGGCCTTGAATTTCTGATCTTTCCAAGACTTTTAACATGCAGCAGTATTAGATTTTGTCAAATGCTTTCTTAGCATCTAATGAAATGATCATATGTTTTTGTTCTTTGAGTTTGTTTATATAGTAGATTTCATTGATGGATTTTCATATATTGAATCATCCTTGAATCCCTGAGATGAAGCCTCCTTGATCATGATGGATGATCATTTTGATGTGTTCTTGGATTCGGTTTGAAAGAATTTTGTTAAGTACTTTTACATCAATATTCATAAGGGAAATTGGTCTGAAGTTCTCTTTTTTATTGGGTCTTTGTGTGGTTTAGGTATCAGAGTAATTGTGGCTTCACAGAACAAATTGGGTAGAGTACCTTCTGTTTCTAATTTGTGGAATAACTTGAAGAGTATTGGTAGTAGGCCTTCTCTGAAGGTGTGATAGAACTTTGTGCTAAACCCATCTGGTCCTGGGAATTTTTGGTTGGGAGACTATTAATGACTGTTTTTATTTCTTTAGGGGATATGGGACTGTTTAGATGATTTGTCTGATCCTGATTTAACTTTGGTACCTGGTATCTGTCTAGAAAATTGTCCATTTCATCTAGATTCAACTAACTCAAACAAAGCAATGGCCTTCCTCTACACAAAGGATAAACAGGCTAATTCTGAGAAAAGAATTAGGGAAACAACACACTTCACAATAGTCACAAATAATATAAAATATCTTGGTGTGACTCTAGCAAAGCAGAAAGATCTCTATGACAAGAACTTCAAGTATCTGAAGAAAGAAATCTAAGAATATCTCAGAAGATGGAAAGATCTCCCATGCTCATGGATTGGCAGGATTAATATTGTAAAAATGGCCATCTTGCTGAAAGCAATCTACAGATTCAATGCAATCCCCATCAAAATTCCAAATTACTTCTTCATAGAGTTAAAAATGAATTTGCAAATTCATCTGGAATAACAAAAAATCTAGGATAGTGAAAACTATTCTCAACAATAAAAGAACTTCTGGTGGAATCACTATCGCTGACCTCAACAGCAATTGTGATAAAAACTGCATGGTATTGGTACACTGACAAGCAGGAATAGAATTGAAGACCCAGAAATGAACCCACATACCTATAGTCATTTGATCTTTGACAAAGGAGCTAAAAGCATCCGGTAGAAAAAGATAGCATTTTCAATAAATGGTACTAGGTCAACTGGTGGTTAGCATGTAGAAGAATGCAAATTGATCCATTCTTTTCTCCTTGTACAGAGCTCAAGTGTAAGTGGATCAAGGACCTCCACATAAAAGCAGATATACTGAAACTAAGAGAAAAGAAAGTCAGGAAGAGCCTTGAGAACATGGGCACAGGGGAAATTTTCCTGAACAGTACACCAATAGCTTATGCTCTAGAATCAAGAAATGACAAATGGAACCTCACAAAATTGCAAAGCTTCTGTAAAGCAAAAGATATTGTCAATAGGACAAAACAGAAACCAACAGATTGGGAAAAGATCTTTACCAATCCTACATCCTACAGAAGGCTAATATCCAATATAAACAAAGAACTCAAGAAGTTAGACTCCAGAGAACCAAATAACCTTATTAAGAAATGGAGTACAGAGCTAATCAAAGAATTCTCAACTGAGGAATACCGAATGGCTGAGAAGCACCTAAAGAAATGTTCAACACCCTCAGTCATCAGGGAAATGCAAGTCAAAACAACCATGAGATTCCACCTCACACCAGTCAGAATGGCTGGGATCAAAAACTCAGGTGGCAGCAGATGCTTGCAGGATGTAAAGAAAGAGGAACACTCTTCCATTGCTGGTGGGATTTCAAGCTAGTATAACCACTCTGGAAATCAGTCTGACAGCTCCGCAGAAAATTGAACATAGTCCTACCTGAGAACCCAGCTATACCACTACTGGGCATATACTCAGAAGATGCTCCAGCATGTAATAAGGACACATGATCCACTATGTTCATAGCAACCTTATTTATAATAGCCAGAAGCTAGAAACAACCCAGATGTCCCTCGACAGAGGAATAGATACAGAAAACGTAGTACATTTACACAATGGAGTACTACTCAGCTTTTTAAAAACAATGAATTCATGAAATTCTTAGGCAAATGGATGGAACTAGAAAGTATCATCCTGAGTGAGGTAACCTAATCCCAAAAGAACATACATGTTATGCACTCAATGATAAGTGGATTTAATCCCAGAAGCTCAGAATACTCAAAATACAATTCACAAACCACATGAAACTCAAGAAGGAAGACCAAAATGTAGGTCCTTCAGCCCTTCTTCGAAGGGAGAACAAAATACTCATGGAAGGAGTTACAGAGACAAAGTATGGAGCAGAGTCTGAAGGAATGACTATCCAGAGACTGCCTCACCTGTGAATACATCCCATATATAGTCACCAAACCTATTGTGGATGCCAACAAGTGCTTCCTGAAAAATCCTATTATAGCTGTCTCCTTAGAGGCTCTACCAGTGCCTGACAAATACAGAGGTGGATGTTCGCAGCCAACCATTTGACTGAGCACAGTGTCCCCAATGAAGGAGCTAGAGAAAGGACCCAAGGAGCTGAAGGGGTTTGCAGCCCCATAGGAGGAACAACAATATGAACTAACCAGTATCCCCAGAGTTCCCAGGAACTAAACTATCAACCAAAGAATACACATGGTGGAACTAATGGCTCCAGCTGCATATGTAGCAGAAGATGGTCTTGTTGGTCATCAGTGGGAGGAGAGGCCCATGTTTCTGTGAAGGTTCTATGCCCCAGTGTAGGGGAATGCTAGGGACAGAAAGTGGGAGTGTGTGGGTTGGTGAGCAGGGGGAAGGGAGACAAGACAGGGGGTTTGTGGAGGGGAAATCAGGAAAGGGGAAAACATTTGAAATGTAAATAAAGAAATAATAATAATAATCTAATAATAAAATTTAATAATAATAAATTAAATAATAATTTATCTAACAGTAAAAAGAAAGAAAAATTTAAAACAAATTGAAAATAAAAAATTTAAAAAAGAAAGAGAAACTTCATGCTCTGGACAAAAGAATAAAAAAGAGGTCCTGCTGGTAAGACCCCACCACCAAAAGCTTCATCTCACGATAATCCAGAGCCACTTGAAGGAAGGAACTCATACTGAGAAGGTTGGTAAATGGGTTCCATCTGAAAAGCAATTTCATAGCATAATGTTTCCCTGGAGTCAGCACACAAAATCAAGTACATCTGTGACGTAATTGGGCTAGGTTTCATCACAAGTTGCCATCTAGCCTAGCAGTGTCAACCACATGGTTCTTATTTTTCAGGCATAAAAGATATTATTATTAAGAGGGTCACTGGATTTTGTTAGTTTTTGTTGTTGTTGTTGTTTTTGGTTTTTTTAGTTTTTTTGTTTTGTTTTGTTTTGGTTTTGGTTTTTGGTTTTTGGTTTTTGGTTTTTGGTTTTTTGAGACAGGTTTTCTCTGTATAGCCCTGGCTGTCCTGGAACTCACTCTGTAGACCAGGCTGGCCTCGGACTCAGAAATCCGCCTGCCTCTGCCTCCCAAGTGCTGGGATTAAACGTGTGTACCACCACTGCCCGGCAGGTCACTGGATCTTGAACCATGGTTCCAGACAGGTGCTGAGGCCAAAGTGTGACATAATGAGAATCCATGCCAAGAGGCCCTGAGAGACTGTAGGTTGAAGCTCTGACGTTAAAGTCCACATTGCAGTAGAGACCCCAGGGCACTGAAGAACCACAGGATATCTGCCTAGGAAAACTGACCTCAGTAAAGTTGTGTTGGTATTAGAAATAGACTATGTGTGCTACAGATGCCACATCTGGAAGAGTAGAGCCATCAAAGCCTTTGGTGTCTCAGATAATCAAGAGTTACAGATGCTGAACACGGATTTGAAGTATTTAACGTATTTTCCCTGACATAAAATATACAAAATGAGTGTGAGTGTAGAAGGGCTCATTTGGTTTAGAGTTTGAAGGTACAGTCTGGAGTGGTAGAGAAGGCACACTCACAGTGCGTGATGGCTTGCCGTGGTGTATCTGCAATCAGGAATCAAAGCGTGATAAGTAGGTGTGCTTAGCTCATGTTTGCATTTTTTATTTAGTGTCAAGACTGACTCTGACAGGTTTGTTTTTGTTCCAAACTCTCCTTGCGTTATTCACATCCTTCCCTTTTTGAATTAAAGTGGTTACTCTATGCAATTGTATATTTGACGTGTGTTGTTTCTTTACTGTCATAGAAACTCATAGTTAGAACATTGTCTTGAGTCCCAAAAGAAATTTGAACTTTGAACCTTTCAGTATTGGCAAAGTTTTAAGATTAGTTTAATTGTGATTGGAAGATCCACCCAAGATAGTGCTAACATGAATTCCGAAGAGTCTGGCTCTAAACTAGATAAAAATGCAAAGTGAGGTAGGCAGCATTATTCATCACTCTTAGCTTCCTGATGGTAGGTATGCTGTGACAAGCACCTCACACCTATGCTGATGTGCCTTCTCTACCATTCCAGACTGTACCCTCTAATTCTAAACTCAAATAAGCCCTCCTATACTTGTTTTGTATATTGTATGTCAAATTCACTGCCAGGAAAAGACATTCTCAACATCATACAAGTTCACAACCATGAAAGACCAGAGAGTAAAAATCAAAACAAACCACAAAGCCATAAAAGCCCCTAATATTGACCCCTTTCCCATGGCAATGACTGCTGGTAATATACAGAACATCTAATTTTCACATAATTTCTTATGGGATACAGAAGAAACTACCATTTATGGGGGAAGTAATCTTTCCTTTGTTAAAACCTTGTATAATGATCTAGTTCTATTCTGAATTATGCTTCTAAGAGAAATGAAACTTATTATCATCCAAATCCTCTCATTTTATATGTTGTTAGACTTGGATATAGTTACTATTTGATTCTACTTATAAAAGATCATGGGAAATATAACTTCTATTGGAACCAAACCTATAGAACAAACACTAACTACAAATATGTCACATCAAAGAATAAGTTGGTATAACTCTTTTGATGATGATACCAGACACATGACTGTAGCAACAGATAAGACTCCAGATTTTGAAAAAAAATAGATATTTTTTCTAGAAACTTTTTTCAAAATAAAATCTTTTAAAATGAAAACATAGTGTAATTACATCTTACATCTGGAATAATACAATAAAAGCTAAAAGAAAAAAATCTGTGTGTTCTTTTCTAAGAAGAAATATGGTAAATAACATGAAAAGACACTATTGTTAAAATTTTTAAAACGAGACTCTTTATAAGGTCTAAAATTGAAAAGAATGACTGTGCCAGTAAGTGGTAAAGATATAGAAAACATGAACTCACAAAGCAGTCTTTATGCACTGATGTGAGGCATTACCTTCTGATCTAACAGAGGGTCTAGACAATCCTTCAGGTTCTTTACTCAGGATGAATGGAAGCTGATGGTATAGAGCAATATCTAAAATTATCAGGAGTCCAAGGATGGGTAGTAGATAAACAATTTGTGACTTGTAGTAAATTTCACTAAAACAAAGAATGAGAAATTTATACATCCAATGAGTTAAATGGACTTCAAAACAATTATTTTAGCAAATACAGTCAATAATACAGTAAACACTGCATAATTTTATTCATATAAAATTTTGAGTAAGTAAAAATAATTGGAGAGTGACTGAAACCAGATTATGAAAAAGAGAGAGGAATCAGACCCAGGTAAAAAGGAGTCAAAGCATTTCACGTTTCACAAAGAGAGGGAAGTGATCACTGTGTTGAGTGGGTTCCTGTGTGATTTATTTGTTTGAAGAACAAGAGTGATGTCAAACAGACACTGTTATTAGCTTCTACTGGCTGTCATGGCCACATTACTTCCAAGGGCGTGGTCCATCAGATTTTATTCATCAAATACGAACTGCCAGCAAGTCACAGTGAACTGCATGGTATTGAAATAACAATTCCTGGGACAGAAAAATAATAAAATTCCAGGGTATAACTGCTAACAGTACTCCGTGGGGTTGGGGGGTCATTCCTGCACCTCAGTGTGTACTTGCTCAGACCCTTCCAAGTCCTGTGCTGATGCACACTGAAACCTTTGACTCTCACCATGAAGAATATGTTTGGTTTGGGAAGAATTCAAAGTTTCTCCTGTACACTACACCACCAAAGAGCTACTGAGCGACACATACTGTGTAATACTAACCATCACTTACTTCACTCCTTCCTTAACTTTTTGGTTTTAACTAAAGAAGAATGTTGAATCTCTACAATTTAATTTACCATTTAAAAATCATATTGTTTAATAATACCTTTATTTTCCATGATGTCTGGCAGGAAATGATTGGTTAATATGATAAATAAACTCAATATGGTTTGATATTTTGGTCTTTAAAATGAGCAAAAACATACTTTTAATAAAATTACTACATGATATGCTGTTTAAAATGAATCCAAAGCAGGTTTATTAAAAAATTTAGAATAACTACTTCCGCATGGCATAGGAACTATGTTTTAACAAATACTCTAATGCTTATAATAATAAATAATTAGTAAAATTTTAAGAGCATATTGATTAGTGGAATAAAATGTGCTGAGATTTTTAACATGTTTTATTATTATCTATGCTATTTTATTCATATATAATTAATAATAATGACTAACATAATATATAGCAATATAATAAGTAATGAGATATATATATATATATATATATATATATATACACCACAATATACTAAATAGTATCAAAGGAAACTCATATGAAATAGCATATGTTGTTACTATAAATATTGTATCTTTACAAAGGCACAGAGTAAGGTGAAGTGACATAGTATATTGCTTTCTTTCTTTAAAAATGGTTTAATTTTGATTCTCCATATTTAAATTCAAATATAACATATGTATAAACATGATGGACTAAAGTGTGAAAGTATTCCTTTCTATGTGCTATATACTAATATGTGGAATCATACTCTCCCAGGGTGATTACTTTCTGTTTAAATACTTACCGTGAGGTAGAGGTACTCTAATACCTAATGGATGTAGCAATTATCGCTATATAACATAGGTTCTTCTACTTTCATTTTGGCATGCTATTTTTAAACCTCATTGGCTTTTATTTCATATATCATCCTCTTTTGCTGTTTTGTGATTTAGAGATGTATTTTGATTCCACATATTTATTATGGAACAAACCATTAACAAAAGTGATCAATAGTGTCTGTGACAGACAGACACTCTACTGAAGAGCTCTGTACTTTGCAAGAATAACTTCAAAAGAAATCATAATATCTGAAGTCTTTGCATTTGGATTTCAAAAATCACTTTGAAACATACATAGCAGGGTAGAACTGCCATGTCTGGAAGCTTCCTCATCAGGGTAACTTACTGTTATCAAGCCTGGATTGAAACAAATGTAAAAATGTTTACATTAAAACCATCTTTTTATTTTGTTTGTTTGTTTTTTCAGGATGGGTTTGCTCTGTATAGCCTTGGCTGTCATGGAACTCACTCTGTAAACAAGCTAACCTTGAACTCAGCCTACTTCTAGTTCCTGAATGATGGGATTAAAGGCATGAACTACCACATCTAACTTTATCATCCATTATAAAAAAATTATTTTATTAGTTGAGACTATAATTACATAATTTTCTTTTTTCTTTCATCCTTCCAAACTCTCATATACTCATTTCATTTCTTTTGAAAATTCATGCTTCCTTGTTTTATTAATTGTTGATATATATATATATATTACACACACACATTATAATCCTAGTAATCCTATAATCCTACATGCTAATTAGTCTATAAAATGTGTGTGTGTGTGTGTTTTCAGACATGACAATGAATTACTCAATAAGCAATCAGTGTGATCTTCTTCCCCTGAGAAGACTTTCCCCTACCCTCAGCACTCACTAGCTGCTTCTGCTACTTTGTATATGTTCAAGGCATCCTGGGCCTTTTCCCATCTGTGTTACTGTGCTAATTGTTGTTGCCTTTGTTCATCTCATATGTTTAGAGTCATGTTGGCTGGTGAGACTTTATTGACGCAGCTTCTAATACTGCTAAAAGACCCAGTCTTACAGAAAAAGTCCTTAGTTGTCTTGTTTTTATAATTTTCTACCCCTTTATCTCATATGCAGAAGTTGTATGAAGGTGTCTCCATTGTGAATACATTCCACATCTCTGCATTTTCATGACTAGACTGAAATGATTGTTGCCAGGGTTGTCTGGTTTGGAGGGGAATATCATTGAACAGTTAAACCATACCCACCCTGCATTAATGACACAAATTTTAAATGGAAAAAAATCAATTATGTTAATTCAAACTATGTTTGTTGTCAGTGTAGAGAATTTGAAAGGTTAGTCACCGGAGTGGAAAATCCTGTAAGAAATACATTACTATGGTCTGCTTTTATTATGATGAGAGTTTAGAGTTCATTGGAGTATGAATCCATCAGACACCTTTTCTCCCTAGCTGACAGACAGCAGGACCTGTTTGTCATGGGAAAGCTCTTAAATGGGGAAGGGGGAAGGCAGAAGTCAGTCTCAATACTCACATAGATTGGAAGAGGTCTTGTACCCAGCTCCAATGAAACTCTGGGGTTAAAGCTCTAGCCTGAAAAAGAGGACAGAAAATTATCTGGATCAGAAAATTTTATAAATCACTGACTTGTTCCAAATCTGCACACAACATGGCCATTTTTGGGTGTTGTCTATGCAGGCATCTCCTTTGCAGAATGGTTAATAAAGAATGTCATTCACAAGTCTAATTTATATATTATCTTTTTCCCCAACAATTGAAAATACAGACATTGAAAATACTACTGAACATACAATAGAAATAGTTTTGAATTAAATAATCATTATTTCAGATTACACAATTGTCTTAATAAATTACACACAACAGCAAGGAGAAACACACTTTAAATTGCCTTTGATACACACACAATTTACAATGGGAATCAAGCACGCTGCATTATTCTGCAAGCAAGAATGATTTGTATGCTTTTAAAACTTCTTTTACATAGACTGAAATTAAACTGCCAGCTTTTTACCAGCATATTACTTAATAAAAATAATTCCAGTTATCAGCATGAGCTCTCATTTTTGTGTTCATCAGAATTTTGAGATATTCAAAATTTTATCAACTTCTTAACGCGGCTTTTTTGAAGCAATCACTGATTATAAACCATTTTAAGGGAGTTTTTCATACTTATACTGTTATGTTCTTAAGACCCGTTCGAATTCTCTAATGACTGTATTGTGCATGTTGATTACAGACACATTTCGGTTTCTGAAGTTTTCCTGAAAATTGCAATTCCTGAAAGCAACAAGCAGAGAAACCATTAGTGTTATCTGTTCAACAACAAGGAGGACACTTGAAAATCATCCACATCTTGTTCTTGTCAGTTTGCCCTTATTTTTTGGCATTGTGATATTGCCCCAGCTCATGTGACATGCTTTCACTCCATTTAGAAAGGAATCTTGGTCCCTCTTTTTGGAGGGTAGTTTTAGATACCAAGGTAAACAGGATGTGAGTGCTGGGTGTCGCATTTTGTTACTGTCAATGAGGAGCCCTGGAAAGGAGCTGTATAGACAAAGATGGGTTAGAAATGTGCTATGGAGAGGAGCAATGCTGCTGATCCAGAGGCTAAATATTGATCTCTGCGTAGCTTTGACCTCCTGAATAACCATTTCCTGCTTATCTCTCTGTCAGAACTAATACCTTGTGATCAAGAGATAAAAACCTTTTGAAACCTATTAGTAAATCTCTAGCTTTCCCCAACCCAAACTAAGAATCTTATCAGAACATAACTGAGACCTATACAAAAATTTCCCCATCTTACTTCCTCTCTACTGGATTTACAAATGCATTGTAAGCATGCCTCCTCTGTAACTTTTTTGCTTGGTAAACCTATAAAGCTTCCTAAAATTGCTGTCTCTTTTGAACATGAAATGTTGGCTAACCCACATCTTTGTTTCTAGTCCATGGTCACTCAAATATGGCTCTAGAATAAATTTCTTTTATTCCCTTTAAAGTGAGAGCTATACAATTTTTTTTATAACAACACCATCATGATTTCCTTTTTCTGAATGGTCTCAAATGACAGGAGATATATGTATATACACCAATCCATGTGTATGTGTATATTGAAATGTATCCATTTGCATTTACATTAAGATCAGCATGGGTCTGTACTGAGGTCTCTAATCTAATGTGTTATCACATGGTTCATTTAAGGCTTCCCCCATGCTGAGCCTTACCTCCCTACTTTAACAGTGAGAAGCCTAGTTTCTGCCATCTGCCAGCTATTTACTTAATTGCTCAGTTTCAATTCTCTGATAAATTCAAGGAAAGTTAATTTTTCTTTCTCCTTTTTCAGTTTTCAAGTGGTTTCTTACAAAGAATAAAGGCTAACTTACACGAACTAACTTATACAAACTTACGTCCTGCAATCGGAATGACTGTGAAAATATTTATACATTTTAGGCCCGTAAGTCCACAAAAAGACTTCCAGAAGCAGAAAACTCAGATTATTAAGGTCCCTAGCTCTTCTACTCTGACATCCACAACCATACCCTTTGTTTCATCTTTCTTGTACTTTCCAGAATATTTCCTTTCCAATCCTGTTCACTAAGTAACAGATGCAGTAGAGTTGCTGAGTCAGCAATAGTATAGAACTATGACTGTGTACTAGACAGCTACCTCTCAAGAATTATCTTACAGGAGGATTCTAGGAAATGTATAAAATGTCAATGACCTCAAAGGCCCAGGAGAGCTGAGAAACTCCACACAGGAAAGATGACTTGCTTATAACATCGGCAGGCAGGCAGAGTCCAGGAGACTCCTGGCAAGAAGGTCAGTCAACTTACCAACTTCAATCAGTCTTCAAACCTCAGAGACTGCAGAGGAGCAGATCACCAGATGGTATTTTCTCCCCCAAAAGTTCCGTTGTTTGCCCTACAACACATTTAAATCCCCTGAGCCTGACAGTCTCTACTCCCACAGAGAGACCTTTGTTGTTCATTGTTCAAATAAAATACAATGTGCTCTTGTTAAATATACACATATACACACATAAACACACACATACATACACACACAGACAGAGAGAGAGAGATTCACACATACACACACATACACACATGCATATTGTATGCACAGATTCATATACACGCAGACACACACACTATTACACACACACACACACATTCATACACACACAGAAACCTATTGAACTAGTGAAAAATTCAAGGAAACAAGAATATATGAAGTCAATGTCCAAAAATCAGTTATGTTTCTATTAAGTAAAACACAGTAATCTAAAGAGAAAATCAAGAAAATAACTATAAAAGCATAAAAAGATCAAACTGAGAATTATGCAAGTAGGTAAAATATTACACAGGAAAAAACTGCAAAATATTCCTGCTAATTAAGATGTAAGGCACAGCAGAGTCCTACTGTCATAGGTTGGAAACTGAATGATAAAATAATAGAAATGCAAAGCCTCTACATCGTCATTGCATTTTTTCAAAATCATTCTTTTTATACAGCACTTTACTCTGAATTGAAACATTTACTTCATAAGAGGGAGAGAGGCCCAGGAAGCAAATAAAAAGCCATGTGTCTAGGGAACAAACTTGGAAGATCCTTGATGGTCTCTCCCCAGGTGTATAAAAAGGCATAAACAGTAGTTGAGGGAGGAGATGCTGCTCAGCAGCACTGCAAAAAGATGAGCGAGCGATTCCAACTGTCCAGCAGCCTGCAGGCTGTACACATATCTCCAGATGCCAATTTTGTGAGTTGTTATCCATGTAAGTGTGAGCTTCTTAGTGATACATCTGCTCTTCAGTCATCCCTGCTCTTTGTATCCTTTGTGTTATCTCTTGTCCATACTAATGCTAATACCTCTGATAAAAACACAACAGTTCACCAAGCTGGACTTTGATGTAATCATTAAATTGTTCTGTCATGGTTTTCTTTCCTGCATAAAATAGACACCTATGTGTATGTTGTGTCTCCCTCAGAAATTTTCTGATGCTAAAATATAAAATCATGATATTAAATTATGTATGATTGCTTGATAAAAAACTTCAATGCTTAGATTATGGTGGGACCCCCAAGACTCATCAATGAAAATTAAACAACCAATTTTTTTTTAAAAATAGTCAAAGTACTTAAACATATACATCTCCAAAGAAGATACATGAGTGGTCAAAAAGTACATAGAAAGTTGAAGATGGCTCAACTTATTAATCTTTGGGCAAAGGCTCCTTAAAATCATAATGAAGTATTCTTCACACCTGTTACTATTGCTACAGGCAAAAAGTGTGTAAGTCTAGATAATGGCCTGGACATGAAAGAACTGGAACTTCTGGACACTGCCAGTGTAAGTATGAAATGCTACTACCATTCAAGTAATGAAAACACCACAAAATAAAAATAATTTTACTGTATAATCCAGTAATTACATTTTTGTATATATATATATATATATATATATATATATATATATATATATATATATATACATATGCATTTGAAATACTTGAAGGAACACCTGAAGAAAATATTCGCCCATCCATATTAACAGTAGCATTATTTTCAGTAGGCAAAATGCAGAAGCAAACCAAATATCAATTAAAATATGTCTGATTACACTAAATGTGGCATATACATATGATAAAATATTGTCAACCTCTGAAATCAAGGACATTTTATAATACTCAGTAGCATACATGCAATGAAGGCATGATGTCAAGTGAATGTCAGGCACAGAAAGACACATCCTGTGTGATTTCCCTTTTATGAAAGTACCATTTTCAAGTACGTAGGATATTCTAACTAGAGACATGGTACAAAAAATTATTTTAGGGAGAAGGAAGAAGAATGCATGTGATTTCAAATTTGAACCTCAAATAAACTAGGAATGGGTGGTTAATAAAGACAAAGATCATATATGTCCTTAGAACTACAGATCTATAAACCTAAAATTAAACTTTTTAGGTATAGTTTACCATAACAGGAATCATGAGAAAATATTTTATATACTAAAAGAAACATTGAGGATAAACATAAGGTCCCTGAAATCAAAACAAATAAACAAACAAATAAGTAAATAGCACAGTAGCTCTGGTGGAAAAAGCACAATGGATCTCTTTTTATTTATCTTATGAATATTTTGTAATTTGTGTTCCTTACCTAGAATTTAAAGTACAAATATTTTTTCAAAAGATATTTGATTTCAAAATTTAAAAAACTAAAACCAAAAGAACTACCTCACAGCTTCTTTTTAATCTTCAAATTTGTTTCCATTTTATCTTCTTTTCTCCACTCAGGTTCAAGTAAAAAGCAACATTCTTGCTTCTAGCCTATAGGACACTCTATCCAGCATTCCCTTCAAGATGCAAAGGCACATTTCCCACACTCCTTACCATCTGCCTCTTAGAGGACCCTATCTAGCAATATAGTTTTTGAGATCTGCTCACAGTACACACAGTGAGAATCACTGTTATTAAAAGAATATATTAAGCTACAACAGGAACATTCCAAATTTGTCAGATATAATGCCAATTGGAGACATGACAATTGGAAGCATAAAGCTTAAGTATATTTAGCAACCATCAGGTTTGCTCTATAACTGTCACATTCTCAGCCCCACTGGATGGTGCAGGGATTTGAAGCTAGTATTTCTTGACACCAGTAAAGGGCATTTCCTGTTCCTTACAATTTTTCACTTATTTATTGGAGAATTTTAATCCAGCAACATGGCTGATATGGCAAGGGATCATGTCCAAAGACCTTCTAGGTCTGTATGGTCCTGCTAGAATGAAGACATACCAAACACCTTTAATCCCTCTGGATGAAATGCAGACGTACCCTAGTATACACCTTTAATCCCCCTGCCCCCCCAAAAAAATGAAGGTAATTTTGCTAGTAGAAGGAAGCAGCCATGTTTGAAAGCCATGTCTGATTGAAGGGCAGACAAAGTGATGAATCAGAGAAAGATTTGACAGAGATAGGATATTCCTAACTCTCAGCACAGGAAACAGAGGTAACTTCTGAGAGAAGTGCAGAAAGAGAGAGAGAGGAGAAAGAGAGAGAGACAGAGAGAGAGA
>JADRCD010210612.1:8962-29169 GCA_019843815.1 Montemys delectorum
CTGCTAATAGTGATAATTTGACTTTTTCCTTTCCAATTTGTATCCCTATGACCTTCTTTTCTTATCTAATTTCTCTAGCTAGAACTTCAAGCACTATGTTGAAAAGATAGGGAGAGAGTGGGCAGCTTTGTCTAGTCCCTGATTCTAGTAGGATTGCTTCAAGTTTCTCTCCATTTAGTTTGATGTTGGCTACTGGTTTGCTGTCTATTGCTTTTACTATGTTTAAGTATGGGCCTTGAATTCCTGATCTTTCCAAGACTTAATATGAAGAGATGTTGAATTTTGTCAAATCCTTTTTCAGTATCTAATGAAATGAGCATGTGGGGTTTTTTGAGTTTGCTTATATAATGGATTACATTGATGGCTTTTTTTTTTCTGAACTATTTCTGCATCCCTGGGATGAAGCCTACTTGATTGTGGTGAATGACCATTTTGATGTGTTCTTGGATTTGGTTGGCAAGAATTTTATTGGGTATTTTTGCATCGATGTTCATAAGGGAGACTGCTCTGAAATTCTCTTTCTTCATTTGGTCCTTGTGTGGTTTAGGTATAAGCTTAATTGTGACTTTATAGAATGAATTAGGTAGTGTGCCTTCTATTTCAATTTTGTGGAATAGTTTGAAGAGTATTGGTATTAGGCCTTCTTTAAAGGTCTGATAGAATTCTCCACTGAACCCATCTAGTCCTGTTTTTGTTTGTTTGTTTTTTGTTTTTGTTTTTGATTGGGAGTCTATTAGTGACTGTTTCTATTTTTTAGGGGTTTTGGGACTGTTTAGATGGTTTATCTGATGATGTTTTAACTTTGACACCTTGTATGTATCTAGAAATTTGTCCAGTTCATCCAGATTTTCCAATTTAGTTGAGTGTAAACTTTTGTAGTAAGAGCTGATGATTTTTAAAATTTCCATGATTTCATCATTATGTCTCCCTTTTCACTTCTGATTTTGTTAATTTGGATACTGTCTCTGTACCCTCTGGTTAGTCTGGCTAAGGGTTTATCTATCTTGCTGATTTTCTCTAAGAACCAGTTCGTGGTTTTGTTGAATCTTTGTTCTTTTTGTTTCTATTTTGTTGATTTCAGCCCTGTGTTTGATTGTTTCCTGCTGTCTATTCCTCCTGGGTGTATTTGCTTCTTTTTGTCCTAGAGCTTTCAGGAGTACTGCCACACTGCTAGTGTAAGCTCTCTCCAGTTTCTTTTTGGAGGCACTTAGAGCTATGAATTTTCCTCTTAGCACTACTTTCATTGTCTCCCATAAGTTTGGGTATGTTGTGGTTTCCTTTTCATTAAACTCTAAAAAGTCTTTAATTTCTTTATTCATCTCTTCCCTGATGAAGTTATCATTGAGTAGAACATTGTTCAGTTTCCATGTATATGTGTGTTTTCTATTGTTTTTGTTGAAATTTAAGATCAGCGTTAGTCCGTAGTGATCTGATAGGATGCATGGGACAATTTCAATCTTCTTGTATCTGTTGAGGCATGTTTTATGATCAATTATATGGTCAATTTTGGAGGAGGTGCCATGAGGTGCTCAGGAGTAAGTATAGTCTTTCGCTTTAGGATGAATGTTCTATAAATATCTGTTAGATCCATTTGTTTCATAACTTCTGTGAGTTTCACTGTGTCTCTCTGTTTAGTTTCTGTTTCCATGATCTGTCCATTGATGAGAATGGGGTGCTAAAGTCTCCCACTATTATTGTGTGGGGTGAGATGTGTACCTTGAGCTTTAGTAAAGTTTCTTTTATGAATGTGGGTGCCCTTGCATTTGGAGCGTGGATGTTCAGAAGTGAGAGTTCATCTTGGTAGATTTTTCCTTTGACCAGTATGAAGTGTCTTTCCTTATTCTTTTTGATAACTTTTGGTTGAAAGTCAATTTTATTTGATATTAGAATGGATACTCCAGCTTGTTTCTTGGGACCATTTCCTTGGAGAATTATATTCCAATCTTTTACTCTGATGTAGTTTCTGTCTTTGTCACTGAGGTGTATTTCCTGTATGCAGCAAAATTCTGGATCCTGTTTAGGCATCCAGTCTGTTAGTCTATGTGTTTTTATCCCGAAATTGAGTCCATTGATGTTAAGAGATATTAAGGAAAAGTGATTGTTATTCCCTGTTATTTTTGTTGTTAGAGGTGGCATTATGTTTGTGTGCCTATCTTCTTTTGAGTTTGATGAATGACTACTTTCTTGCTTTTTCTAGAGTGTAGTTTCCCTCCTTGTGTTGGTATTTTCTATCTATTATCCTTTGTAGGATTGGCTTTGTGAAAAGATATTGTCTGAATTTGGTTTTGTCACTGAATATCCTGTTTTCTCCATTTATGGTAATTGAAAGCTTTGCTGGGTGTATTAGTCTGGACTGGCATTTATGTTCTCTTAGGTTCTCTATGACATCTGCCCAGGATATTCTGTATTTCATAGTCTCTGGTGAGAAGTCTGGTGTAATTCTGATAGGTCTGCCTTTATATGTTACTTGACCATTTTCTGTTACTGCTTTTAATATTCTTTCTTTATTTAGTGTATTTGGTGCTTTGATTATTATGTGATGGGAGGAATTTCTTTTCTGGTCCAGTCCATTTGGAGTTCTGTAGGCTTTTTATTGGTTCATAAGCATTTCTTTCTCTAGGTTAGGGAAGTTTTCTTCTATAATTTTGTTGAATATATTTACTGGCCCTTTAAGTTGGGAATCTTCACTCTCTTCTATTCCTATTATCCTTAGGTTTGATCTTCTCATTGCCTCCTGGATTTCCTGGATATTTTGGGTTAGGAGCTTTTTGCATTTTGCATTTTCTTTGACTGTTCTGTCAATGTTTTCTATGGTGTCTTCTGTCCCTGAGATTCTCTCTTCTATCTCTTGTATTCTGTTGGTGATACTTGCATCTATGACTCCTGATCTTTCTCCTAGGTTTTCTAACCTCAGGGTTGTCTCCCTTTGTGATTTCTTTATTGTTTCTAGTTCCATTTTCAGATCCTGGATGGTTTTGTTCATTTTGATTGTGTTTTCCTGTAATTCTTTATGGGATTTTTGTGTTTCCTCTTTAAGGGCTTTTAGCTTTTTACTTGTGTTCTCCTGTATTTCTTTGAGGGAGTTATTTATATCCTTCTTAAAGTCCTCTATCATCATCATAAGAAGTGATTTTAGATCTGAATCTTGCTTTTCTGGTGTGATGGTATATCCAGGACTTGCTGTGGTGGGAGAATTGGGTTCTGATGATGCCAAGTAACCTTGATTTCTATTGCTTCTGTTCTTACACTTGTCTTCCACCATCTGATTATTTCTAGTGCTCTCTGCCCTGGCTATATCTGACTAGAGTCTGTGCTTCCTCTAATCCTGGTTGAGTTAGAGCTCCTCAGCATCCAGCTGTCTCTATGATCCCATGATTCTGGGATCTTGTGATCCTGAGATTCTGGGTTTGTCAGAGTTTCAGGGTGTCCAACTGCCTCTGTCACCCTGAGATCCTGGTGTGACCAAGCACTGGGGGGCTGGGGGACTGGCTGCCGAGTTTGCACACAAGGTAGACCAGGACAAACCGTAAGGAATTGGAGCCACTGATCTGGCGTGGTTCCTTTGTCCCTGGATCCTCCTGGTCCCAGTTACTCCCAGTGGTGTTGGAACAGATGATGTGTTCTGCTCACTGCTGATCCAAAGATCCTGGGCATGCTAGGGTACTTAGGGGTGGAGCCTCCCTCCAGGGGCTGTGGGACTGGCTGCTGAGTTTGCACCCAAGGTCGAATCTTTAATATTTCTAAAAATATAATTACAGCTTTGAGAAACAAATCTTTTTAAAACTTTTCATTGTTTCTTTCACATCATTCCCCCCAATCCCACTCATTTCCCCCTCTCCTCATATCAACTCTACTCTGATGCTCAGATGAGGTGCAGGATCAGCTCTCCTGAATGTTGTATCCTGCGAAGTACTTAGTAAATTTTCCCATTCTCCTGACTCCAGGGCCAGCTCTCTTGCATGCCATAGATGGTGAGAGAGAGGAGAGAAGGGCATCTCTCCCTTGTTAGTTCCACTGCCCAGCAGACAAAAGGCAGGACTGACTTTCCTTTGCTTACTCCCTTGGAGCAGGCTCACCTGCAACCCCTACAACCAGGGCTAGCTCTACTGTGCTGCCCTAGTGAGGTCCAGGACCTGCTCTCCTGGGTGCTGTAGCAGGCAAGGGACAGAGACAGTTCTCCTGCTCTCATGACTCTTCGGCCAACTCTTTTACTGCCATAGGTGGCAAGGGGTGAAAGTGGGGGAGGATATATCTCTCTCACCCATGCAGACACATGGCAGACAAATTGTGGTGCCAGCTCTCCCAAGCTTATTACCCTAGCTCACCCACTTCTCCTCCATCAGGATCAGCTCTACTGTGCTGCCCTGGTTAGGTACAGAACCTTCTCTCCGGAGTGTTGCAGCAGGTAAAGGGCAGTGACAGCTCTGATGGCCTTGGGACCAGCTCTTCTGCTTGCTGTAGGTGGCAAGGGGGTAAAGTGTGGGGGACATTTCTCCTTCACCTATGTCACTACTTGACAGACAACTGGCAGGGCCAGCTCTCCCATGCAAATGCCTTAACTATGTCTCTGCCACCAAGGTCAATTCTACTGTGCAGAGCTTGTTCTTCCCAGTGCTGCAGTTGGTGAGGGGCAGGGATGATGACATTCCATTCTGGGGAGATGAAATGCAGTCTAAGATAGGGGGTCCCAGCCCGTGTTTATCTGGGTGAGAAGTGGTGTAGGCTGAGATGAAGGCTCAAAGTTTGGAATACAATTCTTCAAGGAAATGGTCCCCCCAAAACAAGCTGGAGTAGCCATTCTAATATCAAATAAAATTGACTTTTTTTTTTTTTTTTTGGTATTTTCGAGACAGGGTTTCTCTGTATAGCTCTGGCTGTCCTGGAACTCACTCTGTAGACCAGGCTGGCCTCGAACTCAGAAATCCACCTGCCTCTGCCTCCCAAGTGCTGGGATTAAAGGCATGCACCACCACCGCCTGACTAAAATTGACTTTCAACCAAAAGTTAACAAAAGGAATAAGGAAGGACACTTCAAAGGAAAAATCTACCAAGATAAGCCTGCCCCAAGGGCATAAGCAAAGGCAAGTCAATCCTGCCTCTTGTCTGCTGGGCAGTAGAACTAACAAGGGAGGGATGCACTTCTCTCCCCTCTCTCACCATCTATCTCATGCAAGAGAGCTGGCCCTGGAGTCAGGAGAACGGGAGAATTTGCTAAGTAATTCACTGGATACAACATTCAGGAGAACTGATCCTGCATCCCATCTGAGCATCAGAATGGAGCTGGTATGAGTGGTTTTCAAAGTCCTGGGCACTCAGATGCCATTGGGAACCTCGAAGATTTAAAGAATGGCGACAGGGTGCTGACATGAACCAGATGTGTGAGGATCCAGCTTAACTCAGGGGGAGTGCCAAGAGTGCAGAGAGGCCTTGTGTGGGAGACTTTGGCCTTGCTACATATGATGATCTACCCCCATGGCAGTTGAGAAGGGAGACAGTCCTTGCTTGTCAAAAACCGCTTTGCTCATGGTGTAAAAGATACATATGACTTACTTAGGGTGGATCAGAGATTAAATATCTTTTGCAGAAATGGATGCCTGGAAAGGGGAGCTTATTGGCTGAACCTGCGAGACCTATCTAGATACCTCATTAACATGGAGAACTCTAAGCTTTATGCTACATGACCAGTCGTTATGGTCCTCTTATTGGGGTGTCGTGGTCATGTGCTCCGGGATAGGAATTTGGTTGGGTGCAGATGTAAGTGCCCACCATTCTCGATTATGAGAATTGATGAGATTCCTAAATCTACTCCACCTTACCAGTTTTTCTATATGGTAACATAGTCCACTGCACCACAGGTAGGAGGCTACTTCTCCTCCATCCATGCTACTGCATGGGAGATGAGTGGCAGAGCCAGTTCTCCCATGCTTATACCCTGGGGGGTCATCTCACTTACCACTTTTGCAATGTGTGGTGCCTGGTGTCCCGAGAAGCTGGCTCAGCACAGGGTCAGTTCTCCTCCTTTTATACTCCAGGGCTAGTTCTTCCATAATAACCAGGTAAGGGGTGAGCCCATCTCTTCATAGCTCTTAGGCATCAACATGTCCCTTGATGGCAGCCCAGACCATGGCAGCTTTGGTGGTAACAGACCTATGCTGTTGCCAGGCCACAGACTCAGATATACCATACCCCCAGTGGCACCATAGGCTAGGACACCACTCCCCACTGGTCCCAGATAGCATCACTGGCTACTCATACCACTCTGTTCTATGCTACCCTCAAGCCTCTACTCTTGCCTCTCTTCACTGTGCCCGCATCTGTCTGTTTCTCTTTCTCTTCCATCTCTCCCCCACCTACTTGCCCCTCTTAGTGGTGCTCAGGGTCTTTGAGTGTCTGGGGTCATCTCAGGAGTGACATCAGGGTCCTCTGCCCCACCTGTGCATTAGGGCACAGGGCGAGGGTCATCTCAGGCGTGGTCTGCCTCCTTCCAGGTCCACATGGTGCTGAACTAGTGGTCATCTCAGGCTCACTTTTCTCAGAAAATGTTAGGCTTCTAATTATTCAGATGTGCATAGTTCAGAACATTGAGCACAGACATAGACTCTCTTCTCTGCCACCTAGTAGCACACATGGGACACCATAGCCATGCCTGCAATGCCTCTAGGGACCATTTTCTTTTCATATTTAAGTATCAGATTAATGTATCTTTGTATTAGAGTGCTAGAATAGTTGATTTTTAAAATTTGTTGTTTTATAGAAATATCTGCTCATCCATATCCATGGCTTCCCTATTCCAGGAAACAAAAATAGCCTTGATGAACATCAGCTGATGAATGGATAATGAACATCTGGTTTATTTATCTAAAAGGAAATCATTCAGCTCTTAATAAAAACTAAACTCACAGGCAAATAGATGGATCTTGAAGAATCCTTGTGCACGAGGAAACCCAGCCCCAGCAAGACAAACGATGCTTCTTTTCTCTCTTTTGTGGATGTTGGCTTTGCATCTCAGGTCTGTGGCCCAGCAGCTTTCACAGGAAATGATCTGCAGAATATGCTTGTTTGAAGGGCTAAGCAGGAATGACAGAACACAAAGGGTTGAGTTGGGGTTTGTCCTGGCTGGCTCTTTGCCAACTTGGCACAAGTTAAGAGACATTTGGGAAGACAGAACTGCTGTTGAGAAAATGCTGCCACCAGACTAGCCTGTGGGCAAGGTTGTAGGCCATTTTATTGACTAACAATTAATATGGGAGGGCTCAACTTATGGGGAGGGTGCCAGCTCTGGACAGGTGGTACTGAGCTGTGTAAAAAGACAGCCTGGGCAAGCCATGAGGAGTAAGCTATAGGGACTAAGCCAGTAAGCAGTTTTATCACGACAATAAAAACCCCAACTAAGTTAGGGTTAAAAAGGGGACAGTAGGCTAGAATAGAGAATGTGGGGAGGACTAAATAACACTAAAGACATTTCAAAAAGTTATATGGAAATCTATACCAAAGAAACACACACACACAAGAGTTAAAATGGAGTTTCCCTAAAATAGAGCAATAATGTCCCTACTAGACACTATAGGCTAACAAATAAAAAGACGAGTTTCAGAAATTGATTGTTTCTTTTGGAATTTTTGGCCAGTGAGTTGCCAAAGACCTCAAAATTACAATCTATTGCTATTGCCCTAGGTTGACCTCCAGAACTTGACAATAAGACCCTATTGCTGAAGATAGCATCTATCTATGTCATAGGACATGAAAAAGTCAGTTTGATACTGGTAGTTTTCATAGTTCTGAAAGTTGCTATGTTCATAGAACATGGGAAAATAATCATTAATCTTATACAGATGTGGACCCTGGGGTTTCGAATAATGTCTGGTGTAGAAAGACATGCTCACTGGTTCAATAGTGGCATGAACATCACAGGAGTAACTAAACACTTTGTGATTGTATTTAAGACTGCTTTACAAGATGAAGCCCATAACTGACAACATTATTGGGCCAAGAAACCATGGCTAGGTAGGTCTTAGGCCCTAAAGGATAACCTACTGCAATCATTCTGCTAAATACAGCATTAAAATAATTCCTAATGACATCATTGTAGACAGATCAACCCTCATCAAAGAAGGTTCTATTTGTGATTAGTGCAGCGACCCAAAGCTGGCCAAGATGCAGAGAGTAAGAGACTGCAGAGTGTTCAAGCCTAAACGGAACATATATTCTATACTCTCTTCTTCCAGTGCTCAGAATTCATTGGGCAGAGGGGTTGGAAAGAATGTAAGAGGCAGAGATGGTTGATAACTATGCAAGAACAGACAGTGTCTTCTGGACACAGGAGGACAGTTGTACATATAAACTGAGAGTAATTATGACAGACCTCTATAAGCTATAGACACGAGACCTATATATACTCAAGCCAGACTAAATCTGTGGAGAAGGGAATTGGGTATAAAATACTACCCCAAGAAGAGGAGGCATTGGCAATGGGACATCTGCTTGTAGAGAAAGAGTCAGTTTCCTTTGAGAGAAAACTTACCACTGGTAAGTCAACCATACTCCATTGGAAGACTACACATCCAGGAATATTTGTGTCACACAAGTTAGTCTTGATAGGGTTAAAATAACAACAAAAGGAAATTGAGTAAGTATAGAAGTGAAGCTGGATCTGGAAAGAGCTGGAGGAATGGGGCTATGTGATCAAAATACCCACAAAACTCATGAAGAACTAAAATAAAATATGCTGTTTGAGTTGCTGACTTGAGTGTCTTTAAAAAGTAATTAAATGAATGTTGGCTTCAGATGAGAGGAAAATTTCCAACAATTTCTGAAGTGGCTTTAAACATACTTCTGCCTCTTTGCACTAAACATTTATGTAAAGTGGCATTCTCAGAGTTGCTGACTATAAAATCAAAATATCAATCTACTCTGAAAAACATTGAAGATGCTCTGCATCCTACAGTATCAAATAGTCAGCCAAGATTTAATTCCTTATGTAAAACCAAGTACATCCACCTCATTAGCATGCAAATTTGCTTTTGTCTTTAGTGGTAAATTATATGCATACCAAAATAGTAAAATTTTATGCATACCCAAGGATCATTTTAAAATAAGTTTCTCTATGATTTATTGTTAGCAAATGTTTACATGTATATCTAATTTGCAAACCTATATCTCAGGATCACATGAAAATTTCTCTGTAAAAGTAACTTTTATTTACTTAACATAATTGCCATCTCAGAGGGTTACTGCTGAATAAGCTCACCCCTTCCAGTTCTTTCTGAACTCTTACTGACTGGTTCAACTCAGCTGTTTTGGCTTAAATTCCTTTCCAAGCTGACTAATTCAATCTGACTTCTCTCAGCTTCTCATTGAATTGCTCTGCTTGGCCTCAAACTAACTTGATCTTTGTTCTAATCTTCTGGCTCCTTCTTATTCTCTGGATACACCTGTCTCTGTTGACCTGCACTGCACCTTGTGAACTCATGAATGAACTCAACTCTATTGAATTGCATTCACTGCACTGACTCCCAACTGACCCAACTCCACTGCACCCAACTCCACTGACTGAACAGAGTTGATTGACTTTCTCTCCCTGCCCTGGTCTTAGATACTTTTCTCCTGAGGGTTGGGTGTATCCTATCTCTGACTCATTCTGTCAAATCTTTCTCTGATTTCCACTTTGTCTGCTTCTCAATTCAATGTCATTGTTTGGTATTAAAGGTGTGCATTAAAAGTGGCTCTGTATTTCAGACAGATCCTACTGTACTCCAGGGCATATCTGAATTCTGTCTGTATCAGATAGACCTAGAAGGTCTTTGGATGTAATCTCTTGCCAGAGCAGATGGATTAAAATTCCTCTACATTTCTCAGGTGAAAAGAAGTTGTGAATGGAAAAATTTAAGAAGTCTTACACTAGAAATCCAATCCAAACTGCAAAGAATACACAAATTATTGAAATGTATGGTCCTGAAGAGAATATGATGTCCATTAAGTAGGAGTAAACCAGTGAACCATGAAGACTTCCTGGCCCAGGACTGCACCTTGAAAATGTGAGATGATCCTGCAGGTCCTTCCCAGTGTTTCTGTAACAACATCGGGGCTGTTGTACGTGCAGCTGAGTGAGTACAGAGAAAGCATGGAATTAGACCTAAATACACCATGTAGCAGATCGCTGAAGAACTAGTCAGACTGTGAGATGCACTGGTGTCCTGGTGAGGTTCCTCCAAGGGTATGAACATCAGAGAATTCTATGTCTGTCTCAGAAATCCCTGTGCCATCTTTACTAGCCATGACTTGTTATCTGAGGTCCTTCGGTATTTGACTTTCTATATCGGTTACTGTTGTGATTGAAATATGAGCTGTACCTCATAGGTTCCTGTGTTTGGACTCTTGTGCTTGGTTTCCAGCTGGTTGGGAAGATTATAGAATCTCTAGGAGGTGGCACCCTCTTGGCCCGAGTGATAGAGTCCCTCCTGGTGGGGTATACCAGGCAACAGGGAGGGAAAGCATGGAAGCTAATGGACTCTATTTTCTGCAACTGTGAGCTATATAAGCCCTTTCTTGTTTTAGTTCTTTTGTCAGTGTATTTTCTCACACCAGTGAAAAAGAAACAAGTACAGATTCCAGTTTTCTGCTCAGTCAACAACTCCTTCCCGCTCCTACTGCCAGTCAAGAATGGAACTAGTTGTTGAAGTTTAGAATTTGGCTGCTTTTCCTAAAGGCCTGGTGCTACTGGGAAATAGTAATACCTTTAGGAAATGGGCCCCATGCAAAGTGCTAGGTGGTAAGAAGGGTGCTCTTAGATGAGACAACAGGACCACAGGCCTTTCTCCCATTCTTTGCTTCTGGAATGGCATGAAGTGAGAAGCCATCTCTGGAATATGCTTTAAAAATAACACCACTATGTCCAGTCATTTTAAAAAAAAACCCCAACAACCCAGCTACTTATAAACTTTCCTTCTTAACCAGTTCTTACGTTCTGTTACAGTGATATAAATCTGACTAATATACTATCCCTTTTACTTAGAAGCTTGTGTTGCTCTCTGTTGATCCTCCTTGGATGTGGCTAATGCTGAGATGCTGGGTAACTTGTACACCTAGGATGTGACCTGATATAGAGCCATCCAGTTCTCAAGAGTGGTCTAGAAAACATGTATGCAAAGAAATGTAACCAACATAGGGAGGGGCATGCTACACCAGATGGGGCAAGTAGAAGCCATCCCTAAGGGGTCTGAAGGTTACAAGAATACGTAACTTGTACATAGAACCTACTGGGATGGCTGAGGCTGGCAGGGATTTCACCAGGGCTCCATGCTCTGGCTCTTGTCTTTGGATCACTGTCAGCAGGGATCAGCACGTTTCTCCTACTCTATATAAGGTAACTAAAGCAACATAAGTCATCCTTTTATGTGACTCTTAATTATTTTCCCTCCATGAATCAAGAGACTGTCAATAAGTGAGCTCTTCTACCCTCTGCATGCATAACTAAAGCGCCATTCATCAGACTCCAAGCAGAATTATTGATGAAGGGTATAAGGTTATTGAGAGCAATAAAACAACATTATGTTGGTAGCGATGGATGCTTTACGGCTTCCAGGGCATTTTGTTGTCTATTAATTTTTCCAATTCTTCAAACTTCCCAGAAGCTATCTGATAATGGAGGCCATGACTTCTCATTCTTTCCACCAGGCCATTTCTGGAAGTATTGATGCTGAGAAGGAGCTCTGGTCAAGGTGTACACATGACTGTGATTCTCCATGTACCTCTCTCATCATGCCCATGTCCCAGTGTTCAGGCCTACACACACAGACACACACACAGACACAGACACACACACAGACACAGACATGCACACGCACATGCACGTGTGCACACACACACACACACACACACATACACACAAGTACTCCACCATGCACACACACACTTGCACAACAGAACATGAATTTGAGAGGGAAACATGTAGAGGTGAAGGAGGTGAAAAGGGAGAAGGAGCGGTGAATTTAATAGTGGAAGGAATATCCAGAGTCCAAATACAAAGGGACAAGAGTCATCTTCCTCAGATCATGACTAAAAGTTAAATCAATGTCCCAACCCAAGCTGAGAAACTGTTGGCAGTTGATGACTCTTGAGGGAGGTTGAGTCACTTTGAGGTTATGTCCACTGGTAGATTGCTCATGCCCTGGCTCATGGCTCCATATCCATGAACTTATGAGCAAAACTAAATATACTTGGTGCTTTAGAAAAATAACAGAAAAAGACATGAAATTGGGAGGAAGATGTGTTGGAGAGGGCCTGAGAAGAGTTGGAGGGGGAGTAGATGGTAGATATGGGAACATATGATTAAGATATTGTCAACTTGGGGCAAGTCTGTCATGTGGGAAGAGGGGACCTCAGTTGATTGCCTCAATCAGATTGCTCTGTGGCCATATAGAGAAATAGCTTGATTGGTAATGATGTGGGAGAGCTCTGTCTACTGTGGGTGGTACCATCCCTAGACAGGAGGGCCTGGGATTTATGAGAAAGCTGCTAAATATAAGCCAGTGAGTGAGCCAGTAAGCAGCATACTACCGTGGTTTCTGCTTAATGTTCCTGTCTTAGCTTCCATTCATAATGGATTGTGAACTGGAAGTGTGAGCAGAAATGAAGTTTTGGTCAGAAGGTTTTGTCCCAGAAACAGAAAACAAACTAGAATAGATATGTTGTACACATGTGTGAACACTTTGAGGATTAAATAAAAGTATCATTTAAGAAAAAGAAACAAAACTCAAGATGGATCAAATATGCTGATACATAAAACAAAACTATAAAGATTTCAAAAGAACATATTGGGAAATGTTTGAACAAACACATATTTCTAAGTGGGCACAAAAGTTAATACAATCCAAGGACATAGGACAGTTAATTTGATGTCATGTAAATGATACCATTAGGGAAATGAAATGACAAGACTTGGGCAAAATAGTCAAAGAAAACATCTCTGACAGAGTTTGAAGAATATATAAAGAACCCAAGAAACTCAATAAAATGATCATCACATTGCAAATGGCTGAATATTTGACCAACTGCTGTGTAATTTGAGGATGTGGTGATAGCCAGTAGACACATGGGAAAAATGTTCACTTTACCAGTTAGCAAGTAAGTGCAAAGAAAAGTCACAGTACATACCACTGTTGACTCGTAGAAGGTTAAAACCAAGAAACCTGGCCACACTCTATCTTGATAGGTAGGAGAGAAACCACCATCATCAACTGGTGTGCTATTATTCCTAATATGAAAATAGAGTGTCTTGATTCATGAGAAAATACAGCAGCAGAAGGCACTGACTTATGTGTCAGATCACTTAAACATGCCCTCACCCTTTGACTATGACATTCCACTGCTGGCCATTGCCTAGAAGAAGTTAGGATGTATGTCCATGTAACAATTAGTGTCAGATAAATAGTACAGTGGCTTTCTTCATAACAGACAAAATCTGGACAAAATCTAAATGACTGTCAATGCAACATGGACAAATTGTGACATGGTTAAACAATGTAAGTCTTTCTGGCACTGAAGAGAAATAATTCACTCAGGCACAGCTCAATAGAGAGAAATCTCATAGACTGCAGGTCAAGGAAGCAAGATAGAGAACTTTGGGATGATGTTCGTGTACATGAAGTTCTGGAGGAATCCACAAGTAACTAGCATACCACAGTGGAAATACTTAGAACAATAGATGCTTAGAGAAGTTTAGAGACTGCACTATAAGAAAAAGAGAAACTTTGTGGAAATATGGAACAGTTAGTTCTAAATTATGAGATGTAATGGCTATCTTTACTTTTCAGCTTGGCATGATCTAGAATCACTTGGGAAGACACTCTCAGTGAGATGCTGTCTACTTTAGGTTGGACAGTGAGCATGTCTGTAGGGAACTGCCTTACTTAAGATACTTTATGCAGGAAGACACAGCCCACTGTGGGCAGCACTAGTCTCTAGGCAGGAGGTCTCGAACTATGAATTGAGCATGCGCACATTTACCTTTCCATGCTTTTGATTGTGAGTACGATGTGACTTGTTTTGCATTCCTACTGCCTTGACTTCTTTGCTATGGTGCACTGTAACTTCGAATTTTGAGATAAAATAAGTAACTTTTTGTTCAGATATTTTAATCACAGCAACAGATGTGAAACAAGGAGACAAGAAGAGTTACTAACACACAAATATCATTTTTTTGGCTAAGATTTACATATGCCACTATATATGCATATGTGCATATGTGTATATGAGTATATATATGTGTTTATATATGTATATATATGAGTATATATGTATGTGTGTGTTTATGCATGTGTGTGTATATGTACAAGTGTGTATACGTGTGTATGTATAAATGTATATGTGTATATGTATATATTAAAAAATCACTCAGATAATGATGGCAGTGATGGTAACATAGAGACAGAGTAGTCAAAAATGTAGATGGAATAAGAAAGGCAAAATGTTCTTTCTGTACACAATAAAACCAATGCAGCTCATAATCTAAGTCTTGCATATGAGCCATGTATGTCATCATTCACTGGAGTTGTAGGCAAGCAAGGCAGAAACACTTCAAACTCATTACAATGTTGACTTTGAATGCATTTCCCTATGTGCATACCTAGAAACAAACAAGCCAAAACTGACAGAAAAAAAAAAGGTTAGTAATTGTTACAAATGGGTGATGGATGCATAAATGTGTATTGTAAGTGTATTACATTATTTTGTTCAATTTCTCTGGTTCAAGTATTTTCATTCATAATACAGACTTAGTCTGTTAATGTCACCTTGTGGTGGTACTGGGCTTTTAACAGAAGTTGCACTATCTGATGCATGCGTGCAGCATGACATTTAGATATTTGCATAAGCACTTCAAAGAATGCATAGCCCATTGAGCCAAATAGCGGGGGCAGATTTTGAGCTCAATGTGTGTTTTTGTTACTTATCTCATGGTCACAACAGATATCTGATGGGAACGATTTAAGAAGGAAAGGTTTCCTTTCCCTCATAGCTCCTGAGCACAGCAGGGAAGGCAGGGAGGCCAGAGTATGGTGCGGCTGGTCACATTGCACCAGCCCACAGGAAGCAGAGGGAGGTTGTATATCCATACTCAGCTAGCTTTCTACTTTTTATTTAGTTTGAGTCTCTGTTTTGTGAAAGTGTGCCACCCACATTTAGAGTGGGCCATCCCACCTCAAGTAGGTTAATCTAGATAATTCCTCTCACACATGCCTAGAGCTTGACTCCTATGTGAGTCTAGATTCTCTCACATTGACAAATTCAGATTAGCAATTGCAGCATAGTTTACAGAACTTCCCTTTTCCAACAAGTGGCATTCTGGTGGAAGGAAAGGTGGATGGCAACGTGTCCCAGGTGTGGATACAGAAAGGCCAGCAGTGAGATACAAACTTGGGTTTGGGAGGAAGCATTTAGACAATGACTAGAGTGAGAAAGCTTTACTTTCTCACTTCCCCTCTGTCTCACTTAGGGTTTTACTGCTGTGAACAGACACCATGACCAAGACAACTCTTATTTTTATGCATACATATGTATATTTTATTGGTTATTTTCTTTATTTACATTTCAAATGTTATCCCCTTTCCAGTTACAGCCCCTCCCAGAAACTCCTTATCCCATCCCCCCTCCCCCTGCTTCTATGAGGGTGTTCCACCACCCACCCACCCACTCACTCCCACCCCTCTGCCCTTAATTCCCCTCCACTGGGGACTAAGGACTTCTCCTCCCATTGATGCCTGACAAGGCCATCCTCTGTTACATATGCATCTGGAGTCATGTGTACTCTTCGGTTGGTGGCTTAGTCCATGGGAGTTCTGGGGGCTCTGGTTGGTTGATGTTGTTGTTCTTTGTATGGGGTTGCAAACCCCTTCAGCTCTTTCAATTGTTTCTCTAACTCCTCCATTGGGGACCCCCACACTCATTTCAATGGTTGGATGCAAGCATCTGCCTCTGTATTTGTAAAGCTCTGGCAGGGTCTCTCAGGAGACAGCTATATCAGGCTCCTTTCAGCAAGCATTTCTTGGCATCCACAATAGTTTCAGGGTTTGGTGACTGTATATGGGATGAATCCCCAGGTAGGACAGTCTCTGGAGAGCCTTTCCTTCACTCTCTGCTCTACACTTTATCTCCATATTTGCTCCTGTGAGTATTTTGTTCCCCTTTCTAAGAAGGACTGAAGCACCCACACTTTGGTCTACCTTCATGTGGTCTGTGAATTGTATCTTGGGTATTTGGGGCTTTGGGGCTAATATCCACTTATCAGTGAATGTATACCATGTGTGTTCTTTCGTGATTGGGTTACCTCACTCAGGGTGATATTTTCTAGTTCCATCCATTTGCCTAAGAATTTCATGAATTCATTATTTTTAATAACTGAGTAGTATTCCATTGTGTAAATGTACCATATTTTCTGTATCCATTCCTCTGTTGAAGGACATCTGGGTTTCCCAGCTTCTTGCTATTATAAGTAAGCTACTATGAACATAGTGGAGCATGTATCCTTGTTATATGTTGGAGAATCTTTTGGCCCAGGAGTGGTATAGCTGTGTCCTCAGGTAATACCATGTCCAATTTCCTGAGGAACCAGCAGACTGATTTCCAGAGTGGTTGTACCAGCTTGCAATCCCACCAGCAATGGAGGAGTGTTCCTCTTTCTCTACAACCTCACCAGCATCTGCTGTCACTTGAGTTTTTGATCTTAGCCATTCTGACTGGTGTGAGGTGAATCTCAGGGTTGTTTTGATTTGCATTTCCCTGATGACTAAGGATGCTGAACATTTCTTGAGGTGCTGCTTGGCCATTCGATATTCCTCAGTTGAAAATTCTTTATTTAGCTCTGTACATCATTTTTTAAATAAGGTTATTTGATTCTCTGGAGTCTTCTTTAGTTATTTTTATATATTGGATATTAGCCCTCTATAAGATCTAGGCTAGGTAAAGATCTTTCCCACTCTGTTGGTTGCCGTTTTGTCCTATTGACAGTATCCTTTGCCTTACAGAAGCTTTGCAATTTTATGAGGTCCTAGTTGTTGATTCTTGATCTTAGAGCATAAGCCATTGGTGTTCTGCTCAGGAAACTTTCCCCTGTATGCATGTGTTCGAGAATCTTTCTCCTCTGTAAGTTTCAGTGTATCTGGTTTTATGTAGAGGTCCTTGATCCGCTTGGACTTGAGCTTTGTATAAAGAGATAAGAATGGATCAATTACATTTTTCTACATGCTAACTTCCAGTTGAACCAGCACCATTTGCTAAAATTGCTGTCTTTTTTCCACTGGATGGTTTTAGCTCCTTTGTCAAATATAAAGTGACTATAGGTGTGTGAGTTTATTTCTGGGTCTTCAATTCTATTCCATTGATCTTCCTGCCTGTCTCTGTACTAATACCATGGAGTTTTTTTTTTTTTTTTATGACTATTGCTCTGTAATACAGCATGAGGTCCAGGATGGTGATTCCTCCAGAAGTCTTTTATTATGGAGAATAGTTTTCACTATCCTGGGTTTTTTGTTATTCCAGATGAATTTGGAAATTGCTCTTTCTAACTCTATGCAGAATTGATATGGAATTTTGATGTGGATTGCATTGAATATGTAGATTGCTTTCAGCAAATGGCCATTTTACTATGTTAATCCTGCAAACAATGAGCATGGGAGATCTTTCCATCTTCTGAGATCTTCGATTTCTTTCTACAGAGACTTGAAGTTCTTGTCATACAGATCTTTCACTTGCTTGGTTAGACTCACACCAAGGTATGTGATATTATTTGTGACTATTGTGAAGGGTGTCCTTTCCTTAATTTCTTTCTCAGCCTGTTTATCCTTTGTGTAGAGGAAGGCTACTGATTTGTTTGAGTTAATTTTATATTCAACTACTTTGCTGTGGTTGTTTATCAGCTTTAGTTCTCTGGTGGAATTTTTGGGGTCACTTAAGTGTACAATCATATCATCTGCAAATAGTGATATTTTGACTTCTTCCTTTCCAATTTGTATCCCTTTGACCCCCTTTTGTTGTCTAATTGCTCTAGCTAGAACTTCAAGTACAATATTGAATAGGTAGGGAGAGAGTGGGCAGCCTAGTCTAGTCCCTGATTTTAGTGGGATTGCTTCAAGTTTCTCTCCATTTAGTTTGATGTTGGCTACTGGTTTGATGTCTATTGCTTTTACTATGTTTAGGTATGGGCCTTGAATTCTTGATCTTTCCAAGACTTTTAACATGAAGGGATGCCGAATTTTGTCAAATGCTTTTTCAACTAATGAAATAATCATGAGGTTTTTTTCTTTGAGTTTGTTTATGTAGTAGATTACATTGATGGATTTTTATATATTGAACCATCCCTGCATCCCTGGGATGAAGCCTACTTGATCATGGTGAATGATCATTTTGATGTGTTCTTGGATTCGGTTGGCAAGAATTTTATTGAGTATTTTTGCATCAGCGTTCGTAAGATAAATTGGTCTAAAGTTCTCTTTTTTTGATTGGTTTTTGTGTGGTTTAGGTATAAGCATAGTTGTGGCATCAAAGAACGAATTAGGTAGTTTTCCTTCTCTTTCTATTTTGTGGAATAATTTGAAGAGTATTTATATTAGGTCTTCTTTGAAAATCTGATAGAATTTTCCACTGAACTCCACTGGTCCTGGCTGGGCTTTTTTTTTAGTTGGGAGACTATTAATGACTGCTTCTATTTCTTTAGGGGTTATGGGACTGTTTAGATGATTTACCTGATCTTGTTTTAACTTTGGCACCTGGTATCTCTCTAGAAAATTGTCCATTTCATCCAGGTTTTCCAATTTTGTTGAGTATAGGCTTTTGTAGTAGAATCTGATAATTTTTTGAATTTCCACAGTTTCCGTTGTTATGTCTCTTTTTTCATTTCTGATTTTATTCATTTGGATACTGTTTCTGTGCCCTCTGGTTAGTTTGGCTAAAGGTTTATCTATCTTGCTGATTTTCTCAAAGAATCAGCTCCTGGTTTTGTTGATTCTTTGTATAGTTCTTTTTGTTTCTATTTAGTTGATTTCAGCCCTGAGTTTGATTATTTCCTGCCTTCTACTCCTCTTGGGTGTATTTGTTTCTATTTTTTCTAGAGCTTTTAGGTGTGCTCTCAAGCTGTGATGATGGTGTATCCAGGACTTGCTGTGGTGGGATAATTGGGTTCTGATGATGCCAAATAACCTTGGTTTCTGTTGCTTATGTTCTTAAGCTTGCCTTCTACCATCTGGTTATCTCCCTTGCTATATTTGACTGGAGGCTGTCTTTCCTGTGATCCTGGTTGTGTCAGAGCAGAGCCCCTCAGAGTCCAGCTGTTTCTGTGATCGTGTGACCCGGTGATCTTGGGTTTGTTAGAGTGTCTGGGAGTGGAACTTCCTCTGGGTGTTGTGGGACTGGCTGCAGAGTTCATGCCCAATGTCTGCTTAGGGTACCTGTTCAGACTGGAAGGAACCCATGCCACTGTTCAGGTGGGGTTTCTGGGTCCTTGTATCCCCCTGGTCCCAGTAACTTGGGGTGTTGGAACAGATGTTGTGTCCTCCTCACTTCTGATCCTATGATCATTGGTGTGTTATCAAGGCAAGTCTTATAAGGACAACATTTAATTTGGCTGGTTTACAGGTTCAGAGGTTCAATCCATTATCATCAAGGCAGTAACATGACAGCATCCAGGCTGTCATGGTACAGGAGGATCTGAGAGTTCTACATCTTCATCAGAAGGTTGCTAGCAGAATACTGGCTTCCCGGCAGCTGGGTTGAGGGCCTTAAGCCCACACCCATAGTGACACACCTACTCCAAGAGGTCCACACCTTCTAATTGTGCTATTCTCTGGGCTGAGCATATATGCAAATCACCATACCCTCCAACTCCCTAGAAGTGCCACTCAACAATAAATTTTTTAAAAAAAATCAAATTTCGTTTTCATTTATTTTGTATTATGTACAAATTTGTATATTTTGCATATACAAATTTATTTGCATGTTTGTGTATGCACACACATGACTCAGTACACAAGTTGAAGAAGATGGTTCTCTCCTTTTACCATGTGGGTCCCTGGGATAGACCTCAGTTTTGTTAGGCTTGGAAATACGTACCTTAATCCACTAAGCCATTTCAAGCAGCCCAAAAGTAGAAAATTAAATATGTAACACTAGAAAACAAATCAGGCATTTATGTGTGTGTGTGTGTGTGTGTGTGTGTGTGT
>JADRCD010210613.1:0-22397 GCA_019843815.1 Montemys delectorum
ATAGCAAAGAACAGGCACCTAACTAGGAGCTCAAGGTGGCATTACAGGGTCACAACCAACATTAAGGCATGGTGTTGACTGGACTCTGACGGGTCAGTGAGTGAGAAGGAGACGGAGAGCAGTGAGTGTCCTCCAACCTCCCTGGATTGGGGTAAGGGGTTTACAGATAAAGAGGGACCTGTGTAAGCATTGAGTTCTCTGACCAACTTTGAGTCTGGTGTAATCACACACAGAAAAGGAGGGGGAAGGAGGAAGGTGAGGGCCTGTCTGCCTTGACAGTAGTTGGTACTAGCCATGAGTAGTCAGGTGATCAATGTTAGACAATCGGTAAACGTCCAAACTGTCCATCTAGGAGGTTCCCAGAGCCGGGCAATCATGAATCTGGTTGAGGAGCTGAACTTATTTCTGGAAACCAAATTTCTCTATTTACACTGGTTCAAGCAACACAAGATCTAGACCAAATGGTGTGGTGTGCCTAACAGGAATGTTAGTTTTCCTGTTTGAAAATATAGAATGTGAGAGAAAAGATGTGAGTAATACTTGGTGCGCTCTAGTACATATGTTTAGTCTGTGAAGAATATTGGACCATAAAGTGTGTTTTAACTTTTAAAAATAATTTTGGAGGGTATAATCAAAATTACTTCATTCTACTTTCTGCCTACTATTAAGCCTGAATCCTTAGGACAAATGGTTGAGGAGCTTATTTAACAAATTATAGCAAAGCCAGGCAGTGGTGGTGCACTCCTTTAATCCCAGCACTTGGGAGACAGAGGCAGGCAGATTTCTGAGTTCGAGGTCAGCCTGGTCTACAGAGTGAGTTCCAGGACAGCCAGGGCTATACAGAGAAACCCTGTCTCAAAAAGAAAGAAAGAAAAAAGAAAAAACCAAAATCAAATTAAAGCAAACCTGCGTGTCAGCAGGCCTCAGTCCTACCTGCTACATCATATTGCCCAGGCATAGGGCTGCCCTTCATCCAATTGGCATTCCTTACGTAATCCAACCACTTTGGTTACCTGTTTTGTTTTTATCTGTCACTAATCATCTTGATCTCTTTGTCTGGATCTTGCTTCTCCCCTCCTTCCTCTCTCCACATGGTTCAGAGTCATGTTCACTGTGTATTCTGCTCTCCCAGATGTTCCTGGCTTTGATTATGTTCTCTCTTTTATGTATAACAAACTTTCTACTCCACCATACTCAGGAGCATTCATATCCTTTACTTTTTCTTTTTCTTCTTCTTCTTCTTTTTTATTCACAATCCATTAACTACTCCTTGTTATAAATCCATAGGCACTTTTTCTTTTAACTATTTCTACTGTTCCAATTGACCCCAGTTTGGCTATACGACTTGCCAACTATGAGGCAGACATGGCATACTGAATATGGCATGTGTAAAGGGATATGCAAACAAAGGACACTGTGCCTGGAAAAAGGAAAATGAGTGCTCTGGGAGACTAGAACATTCTATTAAATACAATTTCCCTAGACCAGGGCTTTGTCTGCACAAAGAATGGAAAGGCAGATCTGGGAAGGCTGCAGCTGTCTGAGGCATTTGCTCTCTGATCCCCCGGTAGAGGAGCTGCAGCAGGCCTAGCTGAGGTTTTAAAGCTAATGAGAGACTCTGGGCAGGCCTAACAGTGGAAGAGAGCTTCCAGTTTCCTTCCAGGATTCTCCTCAGACGCATCTGTAGCAAGCTGGGAGGAAGACCACAAGCCATGCCATGCTGAGACTGAGATGGACTGTGGTCAGATTATCATTTGATTGGTTCATGTGGTGGTCTGAGCAGAGACCCTCAGCCTCTGACCCTTCCTGAGCCTGAATTCCAATAGAAGGGGACGCTGTAGAGCCCTGGCAGTGGCAGTCTGTGGTGCTCATACTGCCCAGTATCCAGTGTGGACACACAAGCATTGCTTTTGCCGTGTAGTAGGAAGGCAGATTGGAAGAATGAAGGTCTGGTTTCTAGGAGTTTGGAAACTTCCACATTCAGTTTTGTGGGACAACTAATTTAGGAATTAGTAGAGAGAAGGTGATAGGGATCATCCTTCAGTAATATTTAATCAGAATCCTTTTACCTTGCCACTGCCTCCATTTACAATGGCAGGACTCATGGAAATTCAGTTCCACAGTACAAAAGGATTCTAAGATGCATGATTTCTCAGGTGTGCATGGTGTTGGGTAGGTAGATAAGACAGATTGCACATCTTGTGACATCATCCATGTGGGAGGCAGCACACATTAAGTTATTTTTCAATACTGTTTTCTGTGGGAGCTTGAGTGGGACTAGTTTTACTTGAAATAACAAGGGATCATTAGGGGTTACAGAGTCATGGCCCATCTTTCTCATCACCTCCATTTACAGAGAGAGCTCTAGAACATGGGGAGTTTGGAAAACAGATGAGCAGTTGCTGGAGGGACAGAAATATAACACTTTAGGGGTAACTTTGAGTTATCGTTAGAGACATGAATTCTGTTTATTTAATTTCTTTTTTCTTTTTCTTTTTCTTTTTTTTTGGAGACAGGGTTTCTCTGTGTAGCCCTGTCTGTCCTGGAACTCACTCTGTAGACCAGGCTGACCTCGAACTCAGATATCCTCCTGCCTCTGCCTCCCAAGTGCTGGGATTAAAGGTGTGCATCACCACCGCCCGGCCTTAATTTCTTTATATATACAATCACAGGTAACATTGATCAAGTTCAAATTTTCCCGGTATAGTTTCCCTAGATATTTTGATGAAAACTTGAATAAATTTTTAAGCTTATGATTTTGGCTTTTTCTCTGCTTCCCCACATTCTTTCACAAATATTGTATGCATTTTTTTTTTTTTTTTTGGTTTTTTTCAATACAGGGTTTCTCTGTATAGACCTGGATGTCCTGGACTCACTCTGTAGACCAGGCTGGCCTTGAACTCAGAAATCCACCTGCCTCTGCCTCCCAAGTGCTGGGACTAAATGCATGCTCCACCCTGCCTGGCTATTGTACGCATTCTTGATTATGGTATCTTTGTTATAAATATAGAAGTCACACTGTGCCAATGTGAATACTATTTCTTTTTTTAGGTTTTTTTTTTTTTTTTTCGAGACTGGATTTCTCTGTGTAGCTCTGGCTGTCCTGGAGCTCACTGTGTAGACCAGGCTGGCCTCGAACTCAGAAATCCACCTGTCTCTGCCTCCCAAGTGCTGGGATTAAGGGCGTGCACCACCAGCGCCGGCTATACTATTTCTTCAAAATTCTATTGAACATTCTGAGTTTTCTCACATGACCTATACCCTTGGAATCAGCTTTCCTGTTTTAAATTTCTCCATTGTTTAGATTTAAAATTTTCTTTGTTCTGTGTATCCCTTCCTTCTATTGTACCTTTACTGTCTGAGGTTCTCTCATCCATCTCTATTCTGTGGGTGAACCTCAACTATGTAGTTTCTCTCTGCAGTCCTAAAATTTTGATTTACACGATTCCCTTTGTTTGTGCTTTTTTATTTTTACTGTTCTTTTTGTTATTAAATTATTTTATTTAAATTCCAAATGTTGCCCCGTTTCCCGGTTCCCCCTCCTAGAGTTCTTCATCCAATCCCACTCCTTTGCCTCTGAGAAGTTTACCCTCATAAGCATCTACCCTGCCCCCCAAACACATCCATAAAGTTTTACACCTGGATGTAATTTCATGTAGCTGAAAAGTATTGTGTTTTGAAGTGCAAATAAAATAAAGAAGGGCATCATATCATAATGCTTGAACAATTGTTGAAATGTGTCATGTTTTTCTCTAGAAAAAATAATTTTTTTCCTTTTTTATTGAACATTTTTTAAGATTTATTTATTTATTTTATGTGTATGATTACACACTGTAGCTGTACAAATAGTTGTAAGCCTTCATCTGGTTGTTGGGAAATGACTTTTAGGACCTCTGCTTCCTCCAGTGAGGTTGATCCAGATCACTCAATGACCCCACTCGCTCCAGTAAGCCCTGCTCATTCAGTCCCTGCTAGGTCAGACCCTGCTAGCTCAGTCCCTGCAAGCTCCGGCCCAAAGATTTATTTATTATTATAAATAAGTACACTGTAGCTGTCTTCAGATGCCCCACAAGAAGGCGTCATTATAGGTGGTTGTGAGCCACCATGTTGTTGCTGGAATTTGAGCTCTGGACCTTTGGAAGAGCAGTTGGTGCTCTTACAAGCTGAGCCCTCTCACCAGCCCCAATTTTTTCCTTTTTTCCTTATTAAGTTATTTTGTTTGTTTACATTACAAATGTTGCCCTCCTTAGTGGTCCCCCCTCCCAGAGTTCTTCACCCCATCCCCTCTACTCTTTTCCTCTGAGAGGATGCTCCCCGTTCACGCATACCCTCTCTACCCACCAACCCATACCTAACCCTCCTAGCACATCCCCCTTCCCTGGGGGGCATCAAGTTTCTACATGATTAGGCACATCTATTCCCACTGAGGCCAGACCAGGCAGTCCTCTGCTACATATGTGTCTGGGGCTATGCACAGCTCTTTGGTTGGTATCTTAGTTTCTGGGAACTCTGAGGGTTCCAGGTTAATTGATACTGTTGTTATTACTATGGGGTGGTCATCCCCTTCCACTTCTCCAATCCTTGCCCTAACTCTTCCATCATGGTCTCTGACCTCAGTCCAATGGTTGGCTGTAAGTATCTGCATCCATCTCAGGCACCCTGCTGGTAGAGCCTCTCAGAGGACAGTCATGATAGATAGGCTTCTGTCTGCAAACACACCATGACAGCAGTAATAGTATCAGGGTTTGGTGCCTGCTCATGGGAGGGATCCTGTCTTAGTCAAGGTTTCTATTTCTGCACAAACATGACCATGAAGCAAGTTGAGGAGGAAAAGGTTTATTGAGCTTACTTCCACATTGCTGTTTATCACAAAGGAAGTCAAGACTGGAACTGAAGCAGGTCAGAAAGCAGGAGCTGATGCAGAGGCCATGGAGGGATGTTCCTTGCTGGCTTGTCTCTTCTGGCTTGCTCAGCCTGCTCTCTTATAGAACCCAAGATTTCCAGCCCAGGGGCCCTACCCCCTTGATCACTAATTGAGAAAATGTTCTACAGCTGGATCTCATGGAGGCACTTCCCCAACTGAAGCTCCCTTCTCTGTGATAATTCCAGCCTGTGTCAAGTTGACACACAAAACCAGCCAGTACAATTGACCCCTTGTCAACTTGACACACAAACACATCACTATTCATAAGCCTCAACCTTTATGTTCTTATTCATCCATAAGATCTAAAGTCCCACAGACTTCACATATTAAAAGTTCAATCAATTTAAAATGTCCAATATCTTTTAAAATTCAAAGTCTCTTAACTGTGGGCTCCACTAAAATACATTCTTCCTTCAAGAGGGAAAAATCTCAGGGCACAGTCACAATCAAAAGCAAAACCAATGTCTGGGATCCAACTCACAATCTTCTGGGCTCCTCTAAGGGCTTTGTTCACTTCTCCAGCTCTGCCCTTTGTAGCACACATCTTGTCTTCTGGGCTCCAGATGCCTGTAGTCCATTGCTGCTGCTGTCCTTGGTGGTCACTGCATGTTAATGGCATTCCCAAAACACTGCTGTCACTAGGCTGTACCAATAGGTCTTTGGACAGAGCGCCTAGTCTTCTGGCAGTCATGGCCTGCTTTTCAGCAGGGAGTTTTTGCCCATAGTTGAGGGCTCAGACACAGAGATGGCACAGGAAGAGAAGGAAAGATAGAAATGATCTCTTGTATCTACAGGAGGCATGGTGATGTGAGGAAGCTAGTCCTAAGGCAATCTTGAATAGTGGGTCTGATGTAGCAGAAAGTGGGGATGGTCTGGCAGCATCCTACCTAGTTCTTTACCAGTGCTTCATACTGAGGCATCAGGTACCCAGGGCTTATTTATTTGCGTCTATATTTACTTAGGTTTTTGTTGTTGTTTATCTGTGAAACACTGCTTGCTTATTTTTGATAAAAAGTACTATGTGAGTGGGCAAGTCAATCAGCAACTATTCATTTTGGGGTTGACCTGAGTTGAGATACTAACAGCCAACCCATGTTTGGAGGCTCTGACCTGTCTGCTACTACAGATCCAGTGGAGTAGATATGCTTTCTAAGGTGCTTATGACTTATACAGCAGTTAGCTTAAAACAAGCTGTTTAGGTTCATAGTACAAAGCGTACTCTGTTTTTTAAAAAAAATCTACTTACTTACATTTGTTTTTAATAGTTTGCATTTCCTCACATTGGTGCAGACTTATATCCAGTCATTAATCATAGGAAAGAAATGGTTTCTAAGTGATCCTAAAACACATGCTTTTCTTTATTATAAGTGGAGGAGATACTTTCAGTAGTCAATATTATTTTTTCCAATATTGAAACATTCCTATTATTTAAGCAATAGCTATCAATCCATTTTCTATTATTAGTAAAGGAAGAGTACCACAGCCCACATGGTAAGTGATGGCCAGTGATTTCTTCGATTTTGATTTTTACTATAGTACTGTAGTTCTTGTTTAAAAGGCTGTATTGTATTTCTAAGTATGTCTTTGTGTCTACTCTCACCAGTGGTGCTATGTCCTGTGATATTACTAAGTAGAATCTAAAAATAATAGCCATTCACTGATTTTTGTCTTCTGATAATTTAATATATTGTGAGTTCCTTGAGTTTTTGAAGGTTCAGGACTTTCTGTGGAGAAATAATTTTCTCTTCTTAATCCTAATGACTTGCCTCTCCTCATTTATTGCCAAATCTATTTTTTCCAGAAAAAGATAATGTCATAAAAACTCAGTGGGGCCGGGCTGTGGTGGTGCACAGCTTTAATCCCAGCACTTGGGAGGCAGAGGCAGGAGAATTTCTAAGTTCGAGGCCAGCCTGGTCTACAGAGTGAGTTCCAGGACAGCGAGGGCTACTCAGAGAAACCCTGTCTCGAAAAAAACAAACAAACAAACACTCAGTGGAAAACAGACACTATGAAATTACTTTCTAGAGATCATGTGTTGCTATTTTGGCCTCAAATGTTTCTTACTCTGCCAATGCACTGAGGAACTGAGTAGGGCAGAATTAAAAGATAATGGCCTGATTTCTTAGTTGGAATATTGAACCTTTTGTTGTTCCTACTTTGACTTATTCAGAACTATAGTATATTAAAAAAACTAGCAACAAGTGGGGTAGAATGAAATGCAAAGTCTGTGTTTGTAGAGAAAAACATACCAGATAGTTTCAGATGGCAGTCAGTGCTTAAACAGCAGCAAGAATTTTCAAGATTATTAACATTAATATGAAAGCCATTACTCTGGATTGGAAGCCTAAGAAGGTGCCTTAATCATAATAATCCCTTCTGCTAAGCCTTCCTTCATTTAATGGAAGGAGTAGGCAAAGTGATACATAGTCCCAGGAAGGAACTACATATAACACCTGTTGCAACAATGGTACTTGTGTGGCAGGTTCCATCCCAATTTAAGAGCCAAATTTCACAGACTCACCCATATAGGGCTGGTTCTGGAAACAAGGAAGTTGTGAAAATATGGTTTTGGATTCTTCCTTTCTGGTTTCAGTTCAGCACTATTCCAGCCTTCTGTGTGTGTCAGAGTCGCAGTCTCAGTGAGGACACTTTGAGTGTTCATTGCATGAAGCTGTGCAGATGATACCTAGCTGTATTTTGAGTCCATAAGATGTTGAGATACCTATGGTATGAGAATCTGCCATGGAGAGATTCATATAGGGAGTAGAAGTACCGAAACTGAGAGATGTACGAGAAGTTGCAGGGATAGAGCCATGTAAGCACTTTGAAACTGAAGCCCCATGTGTCTGAGACAGCTACAGGATTTAGTGTTTGCCCTGTTGAGTTTCTTGCCTTGGTCCAATGTACACATTCTTCCATATTGGAATGGAAAGGGTTGTTTGTGCCATTGTATATTTGAAAGACATAATTGTTTCCTGATTTTACAAGATGTGGCAGTCACAAGATTGCTTTGAGTGTCAAAGGAGTCTTTGGAAGTTTGAACAGTGCAGGGGCTGTTTTAAACATTGCATTTAGACAAATACATTTTCATGAGAGGATGACCATGAATCTATAGTGACCAGAGTCACAATGTACTCAATGCGCTCAACTCACTTCCTGTTCTTTGTGTCTAATGTGTTGTGGTTTAAACTTATCAGTCAGTTTCTTTCTTCCACTGTCACATCCTCATCATTATAGACTTTATCCCTACATCATATAAGATACAGTAGAAGCGATTGTTATTCACTGCTAAGATAGTTCACTGATATTTCTGTATTTTTTGTTTTGTAGTTCTTGTTTTTGATTATGAAGACAAAGTATCCCTGTATGTGGCCCTGGCTGTCCTGAAAGTAGTTTTGCAGTCCAGGCACCACTTGAATTTAGTGATCATCTGCCTCTCTCTCCAGAGTGCTGGGATTAAATGTGAGCCAAAATGCCTGGCTTGTTTTGTTTCTATATTATTAGCTGATGGGCTTGGAATGTAAGTTTTGTATATGCATACATATGCTGATATGCTGAACTTCAGGCACACTTGGATTTTGAAACTTGACAGTATATTATATTCCTCAGGTTGTTATATATTCATGTCGTTAATACTACGTGGATGTTCCATTGGATTGCGGGTCTGTGTCATTATTACTATTTTGTGGGATTTGTTTTGAATTTTTGAATGAATGTGAGTATTTTCCCTGTATGCATGAGTATGTTTATCTTGTGTACCTGATGCTCACAGTAGGCAGAAGATGATCTCAGAATTCCTGAACTTGGTCCAATGGACAGTTGTGCACCTCCATGTAAATATTGGCAGTTTACTCCAATTACTTTCAAGACAGGGAATACCTCTGATGAACCATCTCTCCCTTCCTATGTTGCTAATTCATGATCAAGACTTATATAGCTAATATTTTCATCTGTGCATTTGTAAATGTTTAAACATGCATACCTTTTATTAGGATCTTATTAATTTTACTGTTGAAACTGTGTCACTTGAGGCTTTTGGAAGATAAATTATTCCTCCAGTGAATTCTTTGTAGAAACTTCAGTGAAGACCTGTGAGTTCTTTATATCTTTTTTATTTCTTTGATTGATTTTTTTTACAGGGGAAGTAGTGTCTTAATATGTACCTGTTGATGACATGAAACTCATGGCATAGACCAGGCTACCATACCATTCAGTGAGATATACTGGGTCTGCCTCCTGAGTGTGGGATTAAAGGCACAAGTAATACACCCAGCAGGCTCATCATTTTCTTAGTTAGTAATTATTAATACAATTTATCTAATGTGTACTCAGTACTGTTAAACTGTTTACTTGTGTGTTTATTTCTATTAATTACCATTTCTCTTGCAAGGCTTCATCCTACTCAAGGGTGCAGAAATGACAGAGGTGATGATCATTCATTACTCAGTTTCCTTATAAAATGCCTTGATTACATTAGAGCATTTGTGTCAGGAATTAAGTGGAAGAATTATCAGAATTATATGACTATATTCTCAATGAAGTATACATTTACAGAGTTCTCAGTAATGTTTTCTAATGTACACATCTATGGAATATTTTAGAATATAGTGACCTATGGTGATGTGCATGTGAACTTCACTCAGGAAGAGTGGGCATTGCTGGATCATTCTCAGAAGAGTCTCTACAAAGATGTGATGCTGGAGACCTATAGGAATCTCACTGCTATAGGTAAGGCAGTGAATTTCCTTTCACTTTTTAAAATGTATGGACAACTCTTTCTTTGTTATTGTTATCTGTGCTTGTAATTTCAGTTGAAAATGAGGAAGAATGAGGTGAATAAACATATCAGGCTTGGTTGTAAAGTTCACTGAAGTTAGTAACTTAAATTTTGCCTAATTTCCAATACTGTAACATATGGTCTCTATATTTTAGGCTACGTTTGGGAAGACCATAATATTGAAGAACATTTTCAAATTTCTACAAGACATATAAGGTAATTTTCATGTGTAAACTGATAATAATATGCCTTGGAAGAAATTTTAGTATATCCTGCATGTTTTAAAGAAAAGAAACAGTGTAAAAAAGCACTGCTTTAAGTTTTGGATGATTATTAAATTATGATATACCATGTATATCAGTGCCAGGAATCTATTTTGTGTTTTCAAGCCATTCCTCTAAGTACAAAAACAAAGGAACAATGCATTAACAGATCTTACCATTTAAATCATAGCCCAGTGGAGCTATGCTGAAGAACTGCCAGTGTGTTTAATCTCCCACCATTAGATATTGCAAGGTTTACACATTGAATAGGTGATAAGTATATGTCCAAAACCTTCTAATAAGCAAATAGTCTATACTAAAACTGGTGTCAGCCATATGCTTGTAATAATGTTGCTAAGTTTAGTAAGAGGGCAGATTATGATAGTCAAGAATGCTGTTGTGAAGAAAACTTAATCCCTATAACACAATTGTATGAGGAAAAAACAAACTATGTGAGTTCAATGTGGAAGCCTTGGACTTGTTATTCTTCTTTTAATAGGGCTGTCATATGCTACAATGGATACAAGCCATGCGAACATAGGGAATATATTGAAAGAAACAAACCTCTCTGTCTTCCAACACAATTAGAAGATATGTAGTACTCTCCACTTTGAGTAGACTTTCTAAATGTGTTACAGGTTTATAAATAATTGGCTTTCCAACTGTATTAGGGACATCTACAAACTCATTCTGTGAACTATCTCTATGAGTATTAGCCATATGGAAATTCTTCTATTTGCCTTAGTTCACTTTGCAAATATTTGTACAATAGCAAAATTTATGTGTGCAATTAGTGTGGTAAAGCTCTGAGTTCTTCCTGTTCTATTCATATATAGGAAAAAGGATGCTGTAAATATGAGCCATGTAATCAGTGCTCTTCTTAGTCCAAGTATCTTCAGAGATACAAAACAACTCATAATGAAGGGAAACTCCATGAGTGTGAACAAAATGATAGTACATTAAAATCAGATTGTTCTTTACTATTAGACCAAATTATAAAACATATTCATACAAATGAAAAATTCATCAATGTAATGATGTGAGAAAGATTTCACATGTGCCAATTGTCTTTGCAGGCATGAAAGAAGTCACACTGAAGAGCAACCCTCTGAGTTTATCCAATGTGATAAAGCCTTTGCATTTCAGACTCACAAGCAAAGACAAGAAAGAATTCATACGAGAGAGAAACCCTATGAAGTTGTCCAGCATTGTGAAGCCTTTGGGTATCACAGTAGTCTCCAAATACATAAACCAACAGTTGCTGGAGAGAACACCTATGAGTGTAACCAATGTGGTAAAGACTTTGTTTCTCTCAGTTCTCTTCAAAGGCATAAAGGAGAGAAACCTTATGAATGTAATCAATGTGGTAAAGCTTTTGCATGTCAAGGTAGAATTCAGATGCATAAACAAATACATACAGGAGAGAAAACTCATGAATGTAATCAAAGTGTTAAAGTCCTTGGATATCAAAGTAGACTACAGTATCATAAAAGAACACATATAGGAGAAAAATCTTATGAATGCAATCAATGTGGTAAAACCTTTGTATATCCCAATAATCTTGAAAAACATAAAAGAACACATACTAGAAAGAAACTTTTTGAATGTAACCAATGTGGTAAAGTCTTTGCAAGAAATAGTAATCTTCAAACACATAGAAGAACACATACTGGAGAGAAACCTTTCGAATGTAACCAATGTAGCAAAGCCTTTGCAACAAATAGTGATCTTCAAAGACATAGAAGAAGTCATACTCATGAGAAACCTTTCGAATGTAACCAATGTGGCAAAGCCTTTGCACAAAATAGTCATCTCCTAAGACATAAAAGAACACATACTGGTGAGAAACCCTACGAGTGTAACCAGTGTGGTAGAGATTTTTCATGGCACAGTTCTCTTCAAAGCCATATACGAGTTCATATAGGAGAGAAACCTTATAAATGTAATCACTGTGGTAAAGACTTTGCATGTCAAACTAGTCTCCGAGAACATAAAAGAACACATACAGGAGAGAAACCCTATGAATGTGATCAATGTGATAAATCCTTTGCAAGCCATGGTAGTTTCCTGTATCATAAAAAAATACATACTGGAGAGAGACCATATGAATGTAATGAATGTGGTAAAGGCTTTAGAACTTATGGTCATCTTTATATGCATAAAAGAATACATACTGGAGAGAAACCCTTTGAATGTGACAAATGTGATAAAACCTTTGCACGAAACACTCATCTCCTACAACATAGAAGAATGCACACTGGAGAAAAACCCTATGAGTGTAAGCTTTGTGGCAAAGCCTTTGCATATTACAGTAATCTCCAAGTGCATAATAGAACACATACTAGAGAGAAACCTTAAGAGTGTAATGAGTGTCATAAAGCCTTTACATGTGTAAGTGGTCTTCGGTATCATAAAGAAACACATAACACATGCAGGAGAGAATCCCTTTGAATGTAATCAATGGGATAAAGCCTTTTCAAATGAATGTAGCCCCAAAATACATAAAATAACAAATATTGGAGAGAACCCCTTTGAATGTACCAATGTGCTAAAGCCCTTGCATATCATGTATCTTTGAATACATGAAAGAATATTTACTAGAGAGATATATTATGAATGCAAGCAATGAAGCCTTTGCACATTTCTGTAGTTTTCATCATCATGGAAGAATCCATACTGGAAGGAAACTCTGAATGTATTTAGTATGGTAAAGCCATTTCAAATGTCACAAGTCTTCATGAAAGAGAACCCCTATGTATTCAATATGGTGAAGGCTTTGCACATCTCTACATCTTCATCAGCATGAAAGTATTCATACTGTAGAGAAAGGTTAGTGTAAGCAATGTGGTAAAGACTTTGCATAATGGAGTCCTCTGAGATCCAACACCACTCAAACTCATGTAATGCAAATGACTAGAATTTATTGTAATGAATGTGCTGCTTAAGGGTCAGGGCCAGAGAACATACTTGAAAGCTGAGCTGTGACAGTCCCCACACTCACTTCCCCACACTGAGCCAAAGTGTTATAGAGCTTTTATATTTGGAAACCAGAAACATCTGTGCCAAGTTACAGCTACATTTTCCAGCCAATCAGAATTTAGTGATGGGACTTTCCTCATGTAGTTTGCTATGTCACCTGATACAGAATGTGAGTGTTACACTCTAATTAATCTTATCTATTTATTTTTTTTGGTGTGGTAAGAAACAGGCATTATGTTTTCATGAATAAGAGAAATAGAAAAAGAAATTGTTAAGATCAGTAATTATGTTTTTTGTGAACAAAGATGCATAATTGAAGCTGGTCCACTCTTTGGAAGTCTCCAGCTACTCTAGGACCTGGGAATTTGAACTTAGTTTTACCTTGTGATTAAATAGAAGCTGATAACAAAAAGGAAGTTCTTAAGGACATGTTTGATTTGCTTGTTTCCAAGATTTACATATCACAATCATTTTTGAATACATAAGAAAAAATCCACATTGGAGAGAAAGCCTGCAAACGTAATCAATGTGATAAACCTTTTCACAGCATAGCTATTCACAAATATATAAACAACATGTAGTGGATAGCAATCTTATGAATATACAATTTGTAAATCATTTGCATGTAGTAGTAGTGTGAACATTTCATGATAAAGAATAATACTGTAAAGGAAACCATAATTGTAGTCAGGGGTGCACTACTTTGCACTTCATGGTATCTTCAACAGTAAAATGTTTAGTATACAATCCATCTTTTTTTAAAACTTTTTTTGGTAAAGATTTATTTATTTTATGTATATGAGTACACTGTAGCTGTACAGATGGTTGTGAGCCACCAAGTGGTTGCTGGGATTTGAATTCAGGACCATAGGAAGACCAGTCAGTGCTCTTAATCACTGAGCCATCTCTCCAACCCATAATCCATCTTTTAAAGCCTTTGCATATCACAGTAGTCTTTGAGGACCTAATGAACTCATGCTGAAGGCAATCTGTGACTATTAAAATTTTTGTAATATCTATAGCTGACACACTTATATTCAGTTACACAAGATTATTTTCTAGAGTTCTTTATATATTTTGAATATTAGCTCTGTACTGGATATAGGGTTAGTGAAACTTCGCAATCTATAGGTTACTCTTTTGTCTTATTGACAATGTCCTTGCCTTTCAGAAACTTCAGTTTTTTTGAGGTTCCATTTGTCAATTGTTCATCTTAGAGCCTCAGTCATTGGTTTTCTGTTTAGAAAAATTTCCCCTGTGCAAATGTGTTCAAGGTTATATCCCTCTCTCCTATTAGAATCAGTGTATGTGGTTTTATGTTGAGGTCTCCAAAAAACCAAATGACCCAATTGAAAAATGGGAACAGAGCTAAATAGAATTCTCAACAGAGAGATCTTGGGTAGCTGAGAAGCACTTTAAAAATTGTTCAAAATCCTTAGTCATCAGGCCAGTGCAAATCAAAATGACCCTGAGTTTTTACCTTACACCAATCAGAATGTTGAAGATGAAAAACTCAAGTGACAGCACATGCTGGTGAGGATGTGGAGGAAGTGAACTATTCCATTGCTGGTGGAATTGCAAACTGGTATGAAGACTCTGGAAATCATCCTGGCAGTTCCTCAGAAAATTGGAAAATGATCTGCTTAAAGATCCAGCTGTACCACTCCTGGACATATACCCAAAAGATGCTCAGGCATACCACAAGGACATGTGCTTCACTATCTTCATAGCAGCCTTACTCATAATAGGCAGAAGCCGGAAACAACACAGATGTCCCTCAACCAAAGGATGGTTACAGAAAATATGTTTCATGTACACAGTGGAATACTGTTCAGCTATTTAAAATGAGGACCTCGTGAATTTTGCAGGCAAATGGATGAAACTAGAAAATATCCTTAGCTCTGTAAGCCAGACCTAATAGACATGCATGGTATGTCCTTACTCATAAGTGGATATTAGCCCAAGAGTTCAGAACACTCGAGATACAACACACAGACTTTATGAAGTTTAACAAGGAAGGCCCAAGTGAGAATGCTTCCATCCCACTTAGAAGGTAGAACAATATAATCAGTGGAGGCAGAGGGAGGGAGGGATTTTGGTAGGAGGGGGAGGAAAAAGGGGCAGGAGAGAAGCTGAGCATGCCTAGGAAATGAATGGAAGTATGCAGCTGTGGTGTGTTGGGTAACCTCGAGAAAGTCCCAGAGTCCTGTGATGTGAGAGACTTTCAGGACTCAATAGTGATGACCTTAGCTGAAATGCCCAAGACTGGGGAGCTGTGACCTGAACAGACAATCTGCAATAGATAGACAGGGCCCCCAGTTGAAAGATGGGGTCACCCACCCATCTTCAAAATTTTTAACCCAGAATTGTTCCTGTCTAAAGGAAGTGCACAGATAAAAATGGAGCAATGACTAAAGGAAAGGCCATCCATTGACCTGCCCAAATTGGGATCCATCTTTTGGGTTTGAACCAAACCCTAACAGTATTATTGATCCCATGTTGTGCTTACAGAAAGGAGTCTAGCATGGCTGTCATCTGAAAGCCTCTACCAGCAACTGACTGAGGCACATGCACATACTTACAGCCAACCATTGGACTGAGGCCTCGGACTACAATGGAACACTTAGTGGAAGGATTGAATATGCTGAAGTGGATGGCAACTCCATAGGAAGAACAACAGTATCAACTAATCTAAACCCCTCAGAGCTCTCAGACTAAAACACCAACCAAAGAGCATTCATGGGCTGGTCTGTGGCCCCAGACACATAAGTATCAGAAGACTGCCTGGTCTTGCCCCTGGGAGAGGATTTACCTGATCCTCTAGAGACTTGATGCCCCATTGAATAGGGGGTTCTTGATGGGGGGTGCAAGGGTTGATTGTGGATGGGGAAACATTCTTTAAGAGGCCAAGGGTAGGGGGAATGGGGTAGGAACTCTGGGAGGAGGGAACATAAAGGTGGGCAATATTAGGAATGTAACTAAATAAAATAATACATAAAAGAAAAGTGAAAATATTTTTTTCTGGAGAAAAAAATGTGACGAGTCTCATCAATCCATTCAAGTGTTATGATATCCCTCTTTATTTCATTCAAACTTGCAAATGCAATACTCTTCAATTAAATGAAATTAGTTGTCCAGGTATAAAACTTTATGGGTATGTATTATTGTCTTTTCTGTCACTGTGATAAAACACAGTATCTTAGGCTCTTTTTAACAAATTTTTAGTTTCGCTTGTAGTTTCAGAGGAAGATGGGATCACCTTGAAAGTGGCAACACTAGTGTCACAAATTCCCTTTAAATGTTGTACTGTTTTATCTAGCCTGCTTTGGATGTCAGTCATTAGTCAAGGCTAAATTTTACCTCTTGATATTCATTTGTCAGTCTCCTGAGTACAAGGTAAAGCACAGAACATTTACCCCAATGTGTGCTATATTGTCAACACATTTTAACAATACTAAGTTCCTCTGGGCAGTGGTGGTGCACGCCTTTAATCCCAGCACTTGGGAGGCAAAGGCAGGTTGGTTTCTGAGTTCGAGGCCAGCCTGGTATACAGAGTGAGTTCCAGGACAGCCAGGGCTACACAGAGAAACCCTGTCTCAAAAAAAAAAACAAACAAAAAACAAAACAAACAAACAAACAAAACCAATACTAAGTCCCACAACACCCAGAGGAAGCTCCAAGCTCCACTCCCAGGTGATCTAACTTGCCCAGGATCAGAGGTGAAGAGGACACAACATCTGCCTCAGTACTGGGAGTAACTGGTACCAGTGGAACCAGGCACACAGGAAATCTGCCAGCCCAGTGGCTCAGGTTCCTTCTGCTCCCACAACATCCAGAGGAAGCTCTACTCCCAGGTGCTCTAACACGCCCAGGATCAGAGGTGAGGAAACTACAATATCTGTTCCAACACCGGGAGTAACTGGGACCAGTGGGTCCCAGGCACACAGGAACTCTGCCAGCCCAGTGGCTCGGGTTGCTTCAGGTCTGTCTGGGCTGGTGCCTTGAGCAGACCTTGGGCACAAACTCTGCAGCCAGTCCCAAAACACCCAATGGAAGCTCCACTCCCAGGTGCTCTAAAAAGCCAAGGTTCACCAGATCCCAGAATCACAGGATCACAGAGACAGCTTGACTCTGAGCAGTTCTGACACAACCAGGATCACAGGAAATACAGGCTCCAGTCAGATTTAGCTAGGGCAGGTAGCACTAGAGATAACCAGATGATGCTGGGCAAGCTTAAGAATATAAGCAACACCAAGGTTACTTGGCATCATCAAAACTCAATACTCCCACCATATCAAGTCCTGGACACACCATCATACTGGAAAAGCAAGATTCAGATATAAAATCACTTCTCATGGTGATGATACAGGACTTTAAGAAAGACATAAATAGCACCCTCAAAGAAATTCAGGAGAACACAGGTAAACAAGCTAGAAGTCCTTAAAAAGGAAACACAAAAATCCCTTAAAGAAGTATAGGAAAAACTAGGCAGTGGTGGCACACATCTTTTAATCCTAGCACTTGGGAGGAAAAGGCAGGCGGATTTCTGAGTTCAAGGCCAGCCTGGTCTACAAAGTGTGTAGCAGGATAGCCAGGGCTACACAGAGAAATACTTTCTTGGAAAAAAAGAAAAAGAACTACAGGAAAACACAAGCAGGTGAAGAAAATGAGTAAAACCACCCAGAATCTAAAAATGGAAATAGAAACAATAAAGAAATCAGAAAGACAGACAACCCTGAAGATAGAAAAACCTAAGAAAGAAATCAAGAGTCATAGATGCAAGCATCACCAACAGAATAAAAGAAAAAGAAGAGAGAATCTCAGGGACAGAAGACACCATAGAAAACATTGACACAACAGTCAAAGAAAATGCAAAAAGCAAAAAGCTCCTAACCCAAAACATCCAGGAAATCCAGGATGCAATGAGAAGACAAAACCTAAGGATAATAGGTGTAGAAGAGAGTGAAGACCTCCAACTTAAAGGGCCAGTAAATATCTTCAACAAAATTATAGAAGAAAACTTCCCTAACCTAAAGAAAGAGATGCCCATGAACATACAAGAAGCCTACAGAATTCCAAATAGACTGGACCAGAAAACAAATTCCTCCTGTCACATAATAATCAAAACACCAAATGCACTAAACAAAGAATTTTAAAAACAGCAAGAGAAAAAGGTCAAGTAACATATAAAGACAGGCCTATCAGAATTACATCAGACTTCTCAGCAGAGACTATGAAAGCTAGAATATCCTGGGCAGATGTCATACAGACCCTACAAGAACACAAATGCCAGCCCAGGCTACTATAAGTAACAAAACTCTCAATTACCATAAATGGAGAAAACAAGATATTCCATGACAAAAGAATATTTACACAGTATCTTTCCACAAATCTAGCCCTACAAAGGATAATAGATGGAAAACATCAACATAAGGAGCAAAACTACACCCTAGAAGAAGCAAGAAAATAGTCTTTCAACAAGTACACACAAACCTAATTCCACATCTTAACAACCAAAACAACAGGAAGGAACAATTACTTTTTCTTAATATCTTTTATTAAAGATTTATTTATTTAATTATGTGTATGAATACACTGAAGCTGTACAGATTGCCATGAGCCATCATGTGGCTGCTGTGAATTGAACTCAGGATGGCCCTCACTCTCTCTGACCTGCTCACTCTAGCCCCACAATTCACTGTAGCTGTCTCCAGACACACCAGAAGAGGGTGTCTGATCGCATGACAGGCAGTTGTAAGCCACCATGTGGTTGGTGGGATCTGAACTCAGGACCTTCAGAAGAGCAGTCAGTGTTCATACCTTCTGAGCCATCTCAGCAGCCCCTCTTAATATCTTAATGTGAAAATTAATATTACCAGCATAACCTAATTGATTGAAATCCAAAAACATGAGGAATTAGAAATTTGTTGATTGTCATCCAATGATCTCTCTAATTTGGTAGTTGAAGAAGTAAGTACAATATTGTACAATCCATATATACTTTCAGCTTGTTTGTTTGTGACAGTGTCTTGCTGTGTCAACATAATGGTCTTGAGATCTTGCTTCTCCTATCTCAGCCTCTCTATTAGTAGTATTGTCTATTTCATGTTTTTACACTCACTATGGTTTTCAGAACAGCTTACATATTTTAAAAGTATTTACATACACAAAAGAAATGTAGACAATTTGATTGGGAAGGAGCTTGTAAGAGAACAACAAAGAGTGAGACTGAATGCTTTGCTTGACGTTTGTACCTCTTGTATCAAGATACCACAGTAAGAGCCAAGATTTTAAGCTCTACTAAATACAAAATAAACAAACAAATAACACTTTATATAATTATGTTCATTTAAGAAAATATTAATAGTGATGTATTATTTTGAAATATACAGTTAATAGTTTGGAGTTATTTAAAATTTATACTTAGAAAAACATTTGTATTTTCAGTATTGCCATAGACAAGCATCTACATAAGGCTGTTAAATTGATTGTTGTTTTATATCAAACAACTTTTATAATACTCATTTTTATTGTTATAATATCTTATAAATTTTAAAGAATATGACAAAAAAAGATATTGTAGGTATTGAAGGTGGATCCCTGAGAGGAGGTGGGGTACAAAAGGGAAACAAGAATGTGATTTCATTTTATTTACTTAAAATATGTTTTTAAATGTGAACAAATTCAGATAAATTAAAATCATGTAACTTTTCTCATCATATTGCAATAAAACTTAAAAATTAAATTAAATTACATTTAAAAGACAATTATAATTTTAAAATGTTTAATAGAATATAATAAACATTAAATACCTCATGTGTATTCCAAATAGCATTTTCATGTTCCAATCAAGGACAAGAGAAGGCAGCGTACTCTCCCTTTCTAGTCAACATAGTACTTCTTGCTAGAGAAATAAGACAACAAAAGGAGGTCTGGGGTATACAAATTGAAAAACAAGAAGTCAAAGTATCACTATTTGCAAATGATGTGATAGTATATATAACCAGCCCCCCAGATTTGACTGGACAACTCCTACAGGTGATAACACTTCAGCAAAGTGGCTTGATACAAAATCAACAACAACAACAAAAATAAAGCCATGGCTCTTCTTTAAAAAAATGAAATGCAGGCTAAGAAAGAAATAAGTGAAACAATACCTTTGCAATATCCATGAATAATATAAAATAGCTTGGGTCACTCTAATCATGCAAGTGAAAGATCTATATGACAAGAACTTCAAGTCCTTGAAGAAAGAAATTGAAGAAGATATCAGAAGATGGAATGATCTCTCATGCTCATGGAGAGGCAGGATTAATATAGGAAAAAATGTCCATCTTACAGAAAGCAATCTACAGAGTCAATGCAATTCCCATTAATATTCCAACACCACTGGAGTAGGGGGCTATGCCAAAAGATGTGGCCTGTATGTGGGATCTGTTCTGCTTACTGGGCTGCCTTGTCTGGCCTCAGTGTGAGAGAAAGCACATAGCATCACAGAGATTTCAATGCCAGAGTGGGGGGATACCCAAGGGGACTGCCACCTGCTCTGAGGAGAAGAGGATCTGGGGAGGAGGGGATTGTGGGAGGGGTAAACAGGAGGGGAATAGTAGGCAGGATGTAAAACAAATAAGTAAAGGTATATAATTAAGTTATTAAGAAATCAGAAATTGTGCCTAGAATAATTGAGAAATGATCATCTTAAGAACGCATAATTTAAATGACTAATTAATAGTATAGCTAATTGAGTTCTTTCATTTTGTATTTTGGCATTTACAGAGACTGATCTGTGTATTGGAATTTGTAACTTACTGGATGTAAAAACAGAATGCCAATAGCTTTCCCCTGGTCTTTAACAAATATATATGTAGCAGATGTGCAGTTCAGTCTTCATTCAGTTCCTCCAACAACTTGAGCAGGGGTGGGGTCTGTCAGTACAGCTGTTGCCTTTCTGTGGATCCAACTACCCTAACAAGAAGTCCTTGTTTGGCCTCTGTTGAGGTAGATGTGCCAAGACCTTTAGAAACTTGATGTGCCAGGGTAAGGAGGTGAGAGGGGGGAGTTGGGCTCCACACTCTCAGAATAGAAGGGAAGGGGGCCTGTTTGTGTGGGAGGGTTGGATGGGGGACAGCGATAAGAATGTAACATGAATAAGTAAGTAAGTAAGGAATGAATGAATGAATGAATGAATGAACGAATGAATGAATAAATAAATAACAAAAGATAAAAACAAGCTTGTTCAACACAACAGACTGAAACAAACATAAGCTCTAAGAGACTGTAGCAGCATGCACATGTCAGGGCTACATGGGGTCCCAGAGATGTGAAGAGAAGTGGACACAAGCCTCTATCCAAAATCTGAAACTATCTCCAATTGCTAACAGTTTACATAGGAAAAAATTTAGTTCTCCCCAAATGAGCATCAGTGGGTTTACAAAACCCACTTAACGGCAGACCTCATGCCCAATTCTAGACAACCAACACAAAATGAAATCATTGGCACTTAGTGATTGTCTTTTGCTTGCTTGCTTGTTTCACAATGCTTTAGTTCTGGTTTTTTGTTTTTGTTTTTGTCTTTGTTTCAACTTATGGGACTTTTGCTTACATACTCTTTTTGATTTTTGTGTTTGAGTGCATTTTTTTTTTTTGCATGCAAAAGGGTCTCTGTATCTGTATGTATTTTTTAGGCTTTTTCTTTAGCTCATCATTTGTCTGATTGTTTTGTCCTATTATGATGTTTTAATTTTGTCTTACTTTTTTATTATATTTTTTCAATAGTTTCCTGTTTTCTGATAGTATAGACATAGAGTCTGGATTTGGATGAGTGGGAACATTAGGAGAATCTGGGAAGACATGCAGGATAGTGAACCATAATCAGAATATAATATATAAAATAATCTATTTTTAAATTGTGTATTCATACGAATTTGATCTCAACCCTTTACTTTATCTAGGATTACAAAGTCACTCTTGGCCAGTATCTCAAATATATGGAAAATGACTTCCAAGGCCAAAGGGAAAGGATTCTTAAAAAGAACATTATTCTAGGATTCGAGATGAAATATTCAGGAAAGAAAGCAAGCAAAGCTGTCAGCCAGGAGCAATTGCAAAGATCCTGCTCTAGGGCCTATTAGGGCTTTACTGAGGTGAGTCATGCAGGTATGTTGGTCAGCACTTCTGTCCCACTCATGATTTGTTCAAGTTCAAGAAGAGCAGCATTTCACTGATCACTTCATATGAAGATGCAGGAAAGACAAGTCAGATCGAGCAGGAATATGATCAACTATGTGTAGCCTACAAGAAATACTCATACATGCTGGGCAGTGGTGGCACATGCCTTTAACCCCAGCACTTGGGAGGCAGAGGCAGACGGATTTCTGAGTTCAAGGCCAGTCTGGTTTACAGAGTGAGTTCCAGGACAGCCAGAACTATACAGAAAAAAAAAACTATCTTGAAA
>JADRCD010210614.1:0-15354 GCA_019843815.1 Montemys delectorum
TACCATAAAATCTTCCTTAGTTATTTAGTCAGGTAAAATTAATCCAAACCCCATTTGGGGATAAATAATTGATAGTAATTTCCAGTTCCTCTTTGCATAGAAATGTGTATTTTAAAGTGGATAAACAGAAGCAAAGTACTGTTTTTTTTTTTTTCTCACAGATTTAAGCTTAAAGAACTATCATGTGGAATAGCCACTTCAGGCCAGTTAGTTTCCATATTGTTGGAGTTTATTATTTATTTATTTATTTATTTACATTCCAAACGCTGACATCCTGGTTCCCCCCTCATAGAGTCCCTTCCCTAATCCCCCCTTTGCTTCTGAAAGAGTACTCTCCCAGGTATTTCCCCACCCTGGAGCATCAAGTCTCTGCAGTATTAGGTGCAACCTCTCCCACTGAGCCCAGACAAGGCAACCCTCAGCTACCTATGTAACAGGGCCTCTGTCCAGGCTGTGTATCCTCTTTGGTTGATGGTTCAGTCTCCTAGAACCCCTGAGGGTCCTGGTTTGTTGACATTGTTGGCCTTCTTGTGGGGTTCCTATCCCTTTGGGCCTTTAATCCTTCCTCCAACTTGTCTCTTAGGGTCTCTGCCCACTGGTCAATTTTTGGCTGTGGCCATTTGTTTCAGTCAGCTGCTAGGTGGAACCTCTCAGTTTACATACTGCTGGAGTTTAGACATGATTCATCCTACCAAAGCTCATGTTAAAAATTTATTGCCACAAAAGACCAGAACAATGGCAATATCAGTGGATATAGGAAGGCAGAAGAGAGTAAGTTTCTCAGGGTCCTACCTGAGCTAGAGCTAACTAATGACGACTAGGAAAAAGAACATTGACATCTTCGAAGGATGAGTCCCTTACTGGTTGCTCAAGGAAAAGTGGTAAGCTCTGAAACCATATACATACCACCAACGAAAACAGGCTCAGCCATTTGTATTTATATAATTGTGTATACACACACACATATTTATGTGGCAATAGTAACAATAAAAAAAGGCTTTCAACTTGAGGAGGAATGGAAGGGGCTAGAGGAAGGGTATCTAGAAGGGGCTGGATAGAGGGAGGGAGAAGTGATGTAATTCTATTTCAACTAGAAACTTATTTTAAGGCATTTTCATCATGGTCAGAGTAAATATACCTTTAAAGGAGGCTTGAACATGTACTAATGTCTTTATCAAGGGACTGGGATGGTTCCTGTTAAGATTTGGTCAATTCTCATGGGAATGGCTGAGTTCTAATGTAAAGGACTCATTACTAAGTAAGTTTGGCAACATCCTAACACTCCTTCACAAATGTCCCTTTGGCACATGCACTTGCTTCCTTTTTCTGTTTCTCTGCTATATGGTAACAAAGGAGAAAGCCCTTGACATAAAACAACTGGATTAAAACACTTGCTTTTGAACTCCCCAGCCTGTAAATCTATGAGCTAAAATAAAGCCATCCCCAGTCTCAGGTGTTTTGTTACAGCAATGTAAGAAGATTTAAGGTACCTAACTTACACAGTCTTTCTTATTTCAGTATGAGCTGCATATGATTGTAGCCACTGGACAAATGGAAAAACAGACTCAGAGCACTTCAAAATTTGTCCACAGCTCAAAAGGCATGGTCCTAGAATGAAACCTAACTTGCAAATGAACCAAAGCCATATTTTTAATAACAATTATTTCTGGTGACACTGTAACCATAGCTGTTGCTAGCTAAGTATTAAACTCACTTGGCCATGGGACAGAGGGACAAAGTGTATTTTATTTCAGGATGTAAATTTTTAAACCCAATAATGGGGACCACCACGGAGTTTTTAAAAAATCCAATTATACTGATTTTCTAACTGCATACCAGTGCTAATCAGTTTGCTTTCTTTTCTCTTTCTCTTTAATTTTATTTTAGCTTCTAGCCTTGTGTGGTTGGCTTTGGAGGGAGGAAACAGCGATTCTCTGTGCTCTGCAGACTCCTGTCTGCCTGTCTTTGCTTTCTCACATTGTAGTCTTAATTTGATCAGCAACTATGAAAAGGCAACATTAATCTTGGAGAAAGGGGTATTGTTCCTGGTCAGACATTCTCAGTATTGCTTCGAAAGTGAAGTGTTTTGTGCCTCTATATTTTACCCTTTGGGCAAAACTGGGTATGAGAACAGAAAGAGGGAAAGAGCTACTTAGAGTTGGACAGGTGACACCTGAAGCTAGGAAGTTTTATCTGAGAGAACAGTGAGTCTTCTGCCCCAGCTAAGCTCCTGACTGTGAGGATCCATGAAGATACTACAGTCTGTGAATTCAGTCATGGGCACATTCATAGTGAGGATCAAGAGGGAAGAAGAGGATGAACCTTCCTCCTCATCTACAGTGACAAGTCAAGTCCCCAGGCCTGGTAGTACAAACCTATGTGATTTCTTCATCTGATGACATTTGTCATATGCACACCACCTAACAAATCCTGGTGCCTTACCAGATGCTTTTACAAGTATCTCCTTTGTATTCTAGCAGTACCATGAGAGGATAGTATTCTAACTGCTGAAGAAGATAAGGTTTAAGGCTTAAAGGTAGTGCTCAGGACTTCCCAGGTTCTTAACAGCTGCATAAGTCTGTCTCCAGAGTGTCTATTATGTACCAGGCCCTGGGCTATGCCACAAGGATATAGACATGAATAAAAAGAAAGTCACGCAACTATTAGATTAATAGAGGCAAACAATGAGTGAGCAAGCTATTAGAACTGGGTACCTGCTATACTGTCTACTTTGTAGAAGATATTCAGTAGATTTCACTGAACAGTGGAAAAAGGGATGGAAGGAAGGATGGATGGATGGATGGATGGACAGATTGGTGGATGGAAGGATAAATGACTGTACTAAAATAGGAGAGTTTAGAGTGATATGAAACACAGAAGAATCAGAACCTTACAACATACATGTATTATGAGCTGAATTTTAAGATAAGTTTAAGTTCATCAGTTGTTGAGATTTTTAGTCTTTTAAAAAAATTTATGTGTATTTGCCATATGTTTGTGAGTGTTCATGGGGAGACAGAAGATGGCGCCAGATCTAATTGTGCTAGAGTTATAGAACAATAGATAGGCAATGACCCTATCTTTTAACAGAACAACCCAGGACTTTCTCATATCATCTTGAGAGAAAGAGATTTTAGAGCAAAGACTAGGTACCAGTCTACTGCATCTCTGTTCATTTCTTCCATCCCCACACCCCGCAGGATGCTGATAGACTTTTCTGTAGTATTAGTTTTCTTCTTCTCTTTCATATGGGGAGATCATTCCCAAGAGTACAGCATATGAGCATAATAGTTGGACTTCCTAAACTCTGGATCATTAACATTTTAAAAGCAAAGCGCTATGTTTCAGGCCCCCATAAATAATCATTAGAGGAATCGTAACAATAATTACCAGGCAGTGAAACAACAGAATTGCCTCGCTTACATTTTCCAGAGCTTTATGATGTGTTCTGCTCTTTTAATGTACATTACTTAATGATGGATCCTAAGAGTCCTGTGAGAGAGAAAAGCAACAATCTTACCATCTGATAGAGATAGGATTAATGTTCAGAAGAGAAGGGATTAATTTGGAGATGATCACATCTATACTGACCATTGAACTTCCTGTCTTGATGGTAGCCCCCCTCAATAGATGCTTATATTTCCACATTTGTCATAGAGCAAATGGATCCCCAGTAAGTGACCTATTCAGGGGTATCTAGATAGGAAGTGAGAACACTGTGTGTGAAAACCCATTTTTTTCTTAATTTCAGTGTTTTTGCATTTTAATTACTTGCTTCCTTATTCCTCAAGAGATTCAGAGAAGGAAAGTCAGGAATGAAGAATCCCATCTTCTTAAAGAGGTTGTAAATGGCTCATTAGAAACGCTAGAGTTCTTCCTCACTCCAACTATAGAAAATGGGTGGGTGGTTCCTGGGTCAGATCTTTATAGCTTGTCTGGTCTCTTCTACTATGGAAGACAGCTGTTGTCATAAATCTTCCTCCTCCTTCCCCCTCCTCTTCCTCCTTCTCCTCTTCTCTCTCTTTCTCTCTCTCTCTCTCTCTCTCTCTCTCTCTTCCTCTCCCCCCTCTCTTTCCTTCACTTCCTGTTTGGCTCTCCCTCTTTGTTTAATGTTGTTTTAAATTATTATTATCTATTGTCGCTCCTGTGTTTGGTTGTAGTTCTTAGAAGAAGAGGTGTGTATTAGGAGGTGGTTTATTATTGATTCTTAGTACCCTACCCATGTGAGAGTAGCATCCACTGCCACTTACTAATTATATCTTTAGAACTATTCATAGTCAATGGGAGTTCTTACCTACTAGAACAGAAGTCCTTTGAATGTTGAGAACAGAAAAGTATACTATTCAGACTCCTGGGCTGAACATACCATATAGAACTGCTGCTCCTAAGGGGGAACACATAGACAAAGGGAAGGAAATCTAGGCTTAGACTTGCTCTGATTCCCCACCACCACCACCACCACCACCACCACCACCACCACCACCATCACCACCACCACCACCACCACTACTACTATCACTACTTGGCAATGGTGAGCCTGCCAAGCTAGGGGAATGATGTGAAGGGGTACCAGAAGAGCTGTAAAGCATTTAGCAAACATGGTCTAATTGGAACATTGCAGAACAGGGAAAGGCATTGTAGAACTATATGAAGGGGAAAGGATAAAAAGAGGCAAGGTCGTAGTAGACAGGAGACAAGGAGGCTAGAAGACCAGAGGGGAAGCTGTCTGCTGCACAAACCCCACAACAGCAGAAAGACAAAGAAAAGGAACCCAGAGATGACTGGCAAGGTGGTTTGTGCCCTGCATAAAGCTGAATGAGGACACTTGGCTACAGAAACAAAAATGGAAGCTCACAGCAACTGGAAAGTCACCCATAACAGACATAATAGTCAAATTTACACGTTACATATCATATGCAGGCAAGCCTCTAAATGACATGTGGCAGGATGGGATTCCCTGGGGTGCAAACCAATATTCTCTGTTAGCCTGTCCTGATGCTTGTAGGGTTAAAACCTCTGATCTCATAGGGCAACCAAGGGCATTTTCATTGCCACATCTGGTCAGAGCTCCTGATTTATGTCCTGTCAGGAAGATCTATTTCCTCAGTAATAGCCATGTTTCCATTGTTGATTTCCTTCCCCTTGGGACCCAAGATTGCAGCCGGCTCTGTAGCCTCCTGAGGCATATCACCTAAATGTTCCCCTTGGAAATTGCTCCTGCAAATATTCTCAATCAAAACCCAATAAAATGTCTGAGAGCTTGTACTACCCCAGAGGCTGGGAATTGCACACTGGAACGATATCTTAGCATATTAAACAAAAGACCAACTCTAGCCCCTTTCTAATAATACAGACTTTTGGAATTGCATCTGAGCCGTACTCAACTAAAGGTAGACTCTATTACTGAATTTAGAGCACTCATCTATAATTTTTAGATTTGAGTAATAGTAATACATGACAAATATATCGAAACTCCTCATTTTGTCTTAGCACAAAGGGTAGTTTGTGAAAAAATTATCACATGGGAAATTTATTCCTTGGCTAGGATTTTATAAACATTCCCAATGCCACACTTCTAAGGATAGAACTTCACAAAAACAGGTACTTTTAAAAGCCAGCCCTCCAAAAGTAGTGAATTTTTTTCTTCCTGAGAAAAAAAGTTTTCTAGTGGCTTATTAACTAGCTGGGAGCTTGCAATGCTATAACCAAGTAAAGTCATGGTCCCCTAAACAAGGGATTATGGCATATAATGTAGATGTTCCATTTAGGGTTGAACCCTCCACAGTGCTGCCCATGAAATAACTGGTGCCTCTCTTTGAGTTTTACTCCAAACTGCTGGGTGGTCCAGCTTGTTCTCCTGACAGGAGATGCTTTCTGATGTTGCCTATTAATATGCCTGACATTGAATAACAACATCAATGTTGCTTGTTCATTATTTTAAAAAAATCATTAAGAATCCCATATATGAGCCAGGCAGTGGTGGTGCATACCTTTAATCCCTGCACTTGGGAGGCAGAGGCAGGTGGATTTCTGAGTTAGAGGCCAGCCTGATCTACAGAGGGAGTTCCAGGACAGCCAGGAAAACACAGAGAAAACCTGTCTCGAAAAAAAAAAAAAAAAGAATCCCATATATGAATATGTGTTTGATCACATATATTTCCACTCCCTATACTCTAGTTCCTCCTATTTCACCATCCTTCTTGTTCAACATCACCTACTTTGTTTAATTCACTAAATCCACTTAATGTTGTGGCATGTACATGAGTATACTTTTAGCAGCTGAATCTCTGAAGGAAACTGCCTCCCACATCCATCAAGTACAAATAGCTATTCCACAAGGTGTAAGTCTTTGCGAACCTGCCACCAATTGTGCTAGAATTTTGGCTGGCTTCACATTGTGTTTATCTTGTGTGTATAGTCACAGGTGCTTGTGAGTTCATATGTGCATTGGTCTGGTCATCTCAGGAAATCATTGTATTTCAGCAGGCCTCCATCAGCTCTGAGTCCTATAATCTTTCCACCTCTTCTTCTGTAATGATCTCTGAGCCTATGGGATTATGGTGTATGATATAGATGTCTCATTTAGGTCTCAACCCTCCACAGTGCTACTCATGAAATAACTGGTATGGTTCTTATCCATGAGAGACAATTATTCTCACAAGAATTTTCTCCAGAGAGAATAAAAGAACAAACTGGTGCTCTTCTAATCTCTGTAGCACTATGTCTCACTACATGATATCTTCCCTCCACCTGTGCTCTTGACAGGATAATATCTGCTACCAGGACTTCCCTGGAGCCAAATGATGCTGGTATTGTACCCTTGAACATCACAAATTATGAGTTGGATAAGCCTTCAAAATGTTTATAAGTTACCCAGCCTCAAGTATTTTACTATATAGCAACAGAAAGTGTGTGTATATAGAGTCCCATTACCAACCAACTTAATTGCAATCCCTGAAGCCAGAGCCTAGGCATTTATGTTTTAAAATATTTCTCCAGTTAGTTAATGGTGTAGCTAAGTTAGGTACCACAGAACTAGCTCAAGGGCAGAATATTTATCTCTGGACCATTACTACTTATATCTGGAACTCTACTGAATGCAATTTGGAAGGATGGACAAATGAGTGAATGAGAAATGGCTTCCTATATGTTAGTTAAACTTGACCCTAAATGGAAATTACAATTCATATCATTTTTTTTGAACATAGGATATTAGCACTAGCAAGGACCTTTGACATGAAAGATTCATCATGTCTGACAGATGAAGAGGTTGTATTACTTTTTTTAAAAAAAAGTCTCATGGTGAGAGGATATTGGGGACCAAGCTCATGGATGGCAATTTTGGAGGGCTTCACCCAGATTCTGTGATTCTTAGTCATAATTCAGACATAGAAAAGCATTTCTTTCACTTAAGTTTCAAAGTAAGGATGAGTTGTTTCTTTCAGAACCCCTTGAGTAGAAATGAAAAATTTCCCCATTTTCCAGGCTTGTGTTCATTTCAGGGCATTTATTCGTTATTTGGAACCTGCTCATTATACAGTTTTAGTACATAATGAAGACAAATGCCCACAGTTTAGCTACAGATTTGGTTAATGACAAGATGTATAATAATACAAGATAATAGGGCCAGACCATTGCATTCTAATTAAATATTTTTGTCAGATCCTTTCTCTCATTAATCTTCTTTTATTTGCCACACTTTATAGCTATTTTGCTTCCCACCTTGAGGAGATGTATATGTGCCATTTAAAAAAACAGGAACAGTTTCAAGGTTTTTATGGGAATTGGGTTTTCTTCTCTCTGTATGTGTTTGTCTGCAGACATATCATTGAGTTTAGAAGGGAATATATCACACGTCATCCAGATGAGTCCTCTAATTGGTATGCTAGCCCACACTAAGCTATGTGATTGCATTCAGTAACTGGCAGGGACAGAAAGCATTTCCAAGGGAAATAATATTTCACTGTGAGTCCAGTAAAATCTACAAGATAACTGAACAGTAAACACCAACCTTAATTTTAATGTCTCATATTATGCAAAATAGTTCAAAGTTAAGGTCTGAGACATTCAAGCCCACCCTTCAAGACATTGATGTTATCCTAAGACTATTAGGGTAGCTGATGTCTAATTTGCAACTGCTCGGGGACACATACAGTCAGAGAAAAGGAGCCACAAAATCCCAACATCACCATTTTCTTTCATAAGCAAAAGTATTTACCCATTAAGAACTGTCAAAGGCTGAGATTCCACAAGCTATCTGGCTGCTGGCAATAACCCCTTTTAGGTTGAGCTTTGATGGGGCAGTATTTAGGTTCTAATGGCCCTTAAAAGCTATAAGGTGCAAATGTGAACCGATGAAATCCACACGGTGATGGCCATTTGCAGAATGATCCTTGCAGAGCTGCTGAGAGACATGGTGGTTGATGAAGCATCTCCATTAGAATGTGCCCCTAGAAAGGCGTCCTCCACAATACCTGTTTCATTTAATGGTGCTCATTCTCAGCCTCCACCCCTTCCCACAACTGAAGATGATTACCCTGACAGCAAGCTGTGTCTCACCCATCACTTTCTGTCAATTTTCTTGCCTCTGGAAAAAATTCTGTTTGGGTTCTTAGATTAATTCTCTAGGCAAAACACTCGCCTCCTATGCTTGCTATTTCTGTTCAAAATAGACATCCAGGGAGAGCTAACTGAGGAAACAAAACTTAGACTATGATTTAAACACAACACACCAATTACAAGTTTTAAGGGGGAGTAGGAAAGGATTCAAGGAGAACTTCTGAAACACACCATCCCCATGTAGCATTGCACAGACACTGCAGAACAGATCCAGTGACAAAGAAGCAGGCTTGTCTCACAAGCTCCTGTCAATCATCTGCTTTCCCCAGATGATCATAATCTGCAGCATAGGATGTGCACACCTGATGGACATGTGTGCCCAGGGAGGAAAATTAATGGTGATAATTGAAGTGGTCAAATGGCCATTACCAAGTGATTTTTACTAATCAGTGCATTGTCTCTTTTCTCTAAAGGAGCTACAGGACAAACCCAAATGGCATTCAAAATACTTCTTGGTACTAAATTCCTGGAAATAAGAGCTCTTGTACAGTTTTCTCTAACGACATTTCTTTGTGACTTTTCTTTCCACTACTGAGCAGGTTCCACATCTATAAAGAAGATGAATTCTTGGCGCTAAGACTTCATCCTTTTTAACCAAACTGGGGAAACATCTTGACCTACACAGAATATAATGAGTGATGAAGGCACATGTGACATTTAAAGGGCTGATGGTAGAAAGGGCCAAAGGCAAAGGCGATGACAACTAGCTTTATCTGAGCTAAGGAAATGCTTTTTATTCTAGAGCCTTCAGCTCTTAAATCAGTGGGGCTCTCAGGGCACCAACTTTTCTTTCCTGTGTTTCCCCCAACACAATCAATTACTTAGGAAAAGTCCAACTCTGAGATACACAGAAAGATTTCTGGTGATTGTGATCAAACCAAAAGACCCTTGTTTAGGCATATTAATAAGAATGTATTAATAAATAAAGGATTAACTTGGTATTAGGATATGGTGAGGTACAAATGCATTGAGAAATGTAAGGAAAGGACTCATATTTGTAATGCTCTAGGCTTTGTTTACCCTACTGGAAAGCTGAAAGTACATGCAGTATGAAGGAACAGCCTTGTGTGTGACCTGGTATCGTAGTTGAAGGCTGTGTGGGATTACTGAACTGTGGGTTCTGGAGTATAACAAAGAGGAAGGATGTCTTCTGTAATTCTATTGCTTTTGTTTGGCCAATGGAACATATTTTCCTAGGGTAGGTTAATGTAGACAGTACAATTTCATCTCTTCAATGTGCCCTGTTTTTCAGTTCTTTTGTATTAATACTGAAAAGAGGCTTGACAAGATGCATGCTCTCTCTCCCCGCTCCTTCCCTTCCCCTCACTCCGTATAGATCCACATTACTCTTTTACATATTCATTCAAGATCCCATCAAAATATCCCACAGACTTCCATAAGAAACCTCATACCATCCACACAGACTTTCCTGAGCATAGATCCTGGATCCCTCTTTCTTTCTACACAGCACCCATGAGCATCCTAGTGAGTCTGCGCCTAAAAGAAACTCTGGGAAATGTTCACACTCCACTGTCTACTCCTTAAGTCCTCTATCCTTCCTGCTTCTCCCAATTTTATTTCTCTTGCTTCTTCTTGGATTCTCTCTGACTTAATTCTCACCGTGCTATCTAGACCTTGTGGTCCTAAGGCTCCTTGGGTAGTTTTTCTTTGATTCTTCCTTGTCAGCTTTCAGACCCAGTTTCTTCATCTATATTTTTCATCTCACTTAACCTCTTCTGCTGGTCAGAATGCATTTTCTCCCGAGCAAGTTCAAGGATCACTGCTGCACAGTGTCATCTTTAGTCCTTTGATCTGCAGCTCATCTTCTCTGCCAATCATTATTTCCTTTCTCTGTGAACCTTCATGTCTTCAGAGTTCTCAGAATACTCCTGCAGTGTTCAGCTCCTTCAAAGTTCTCTTCTGACACATTCTTTTTGATTTTTCACTCCATTTTGTATCTTTAATTTTCCAAAGACTATTTTTATCTCCTTCTATGCTATACATTTGCCTTAAAAAATTCACACTACAATATTGCAAATGTGCAAATAAATGACAGTAATAAAGCCTTCCACACATTGTTTACTTGTGGTATTTGATTTAGTCAGCTTCATATCAAGGCCTACCCATATTTCTGCAATCCTTTTTAATGAAATCTAAAATAGTTTTCCATATTTCTCTGTATTCATATAAATTATTTGACACTTTATAAATTGTAAGTTTTTATTGTTCTGCCCAAGTACTCTTAAAAAAAAAAGACCCAAAGCAAAACCTCACTGTGGTGTGCTTTCTTTATGAAACCAACGTTGTAGAACAGTATATGCTGGATATCTGGTATCTGAAGTTCTTCATAGAGGTTTTAGAGGGCATTCTTCATTCTTTCTGGTACAAGTTTCTTCCCACAGTATCCAGCTTTGAGGAAGATGAGACAGAGAGAGACAGAGAAACAAACAGGCACAGACAGACAGACAGACAGAAACACACACATATACTCTCTCTCTCTCTCTCTCTCACACACACACACACACACACACACACACACACAGAAAGAGAGAGAGTGAGAGTGAGAGTGAGAGAGAGAGAGAGAGAGAGAGAGGGAGATTATACTCACAAAGGGTCCTTGCAAATGGTTGGATCGCTGTGCCTCGAACCTAACAGTGTAAGAACAAGTTATATTCGGTGAAAATCATACTTTTGAGTTTACTCTTGTTGTGGGCTAGTGATGTACTGTATGATACCGGGTGCCAGGCAGTCACAAACACAAACACTTGCCCCTCTACAGTACACTGTACTGCTCCACTGTGATGTGCACTGAGTTAAGTGTTCTAAACCCAGCTCTGATTTACATTCTTCCCCACTTTCAGCATGTCCACTGAGACCCAAATCCATTTTAACACAAGGTGCATCTCTCTTATAGCAACCTTTAAGCCTGTAAAAAGAAACTTATAAAATAGTTATTATTTAAGTAGTATTTAACATGTATTTCCAAGTACCATCTATTTTATATAGTTATTCCACTAATTCCTTTAACATTTTTGGAGAATGGATAGTCTTGTCCCATTTTGTAGTCAAGAGTTATGAACTTCATGGAGGTAAAGCCATTTGTTTACTAGTCTGTATCTGCTGAGTATGGAATGCCACTTTAAAACACTCTAAAGGTTTTCAACTATGAGGCCATACATCTACACCTACATTTGAAATTTTTTTTTTTTTTTTTTTTTTTTTTTTTTTTTTTTGTTTTTTTGAGGATGGGTTTTTTTTTTTTTCCTTTTTTTTTTTTTTTTTCACTCTGTTGACCAGGCTGGCATCGAACTCAGAAATCCACCTGCCTCCCAAGTGCTGGGATTAAAGGCGTGTGCCGCCGCCGCCGTCGCTGCCGCTGCGGCCACCACCACCCGGCAGCCATTTTTACTCTAACTGCTGGACTATGTGGCAGAAACTGGATTCTGTGGTTGTTGTCTTGATTCATCTTAGTGGGAACAAATGAAAAATTTCTGATGTCCCAGCACTTGGGAGACAGAGGTAGGTGGGTTTCTGAGTTCGAGGCCCAGCCTGGTCTACAGAGTGAGTACCAGGACAGCTAGGGAGCCACAGAGAAACCCTGTCTCAAAAAAACAAAAGGGGGTGGGGCTACTGATTTTATTTAATTGTGATCTGGGTCAGAAACAGAAGAGTTGTACACATTTTGTCAAGGGAGCAAGTTAGGTCACAATCTTACAGCACAGCTCTCAACAAGCACAGGGTGAGGTATACATCTGCTCAAAATAGTAGTCAAATCACATAGACCCACATTCCCCTACACAAGAGGAGCCTGGGTTTATTGGAATCTGCAGTTGAAGACAAATAGACCTGGCTCCACATATGGAATAATTTAAATAGTAAAACAAGCTGTCAAAGAATGTTTCTTCCTACGTCAGTGTCCTTGAAAATATAAGATGGCCGCTGGCTGTCATAGGTTGACACTGAACTAATTTGTCTCCTAAGTTGAAAATATCTTATTTTCCCTTATTGTTTCAACATAAATTTTAGGATTTACTGGGATAGCTTGTGGTGTAAGGGAACTTTAAGAATGGATGCCTTTGAAGAAGCAGAGGAGCTCAGACTAAGCTGCGATATGTAGCAGGCAGTCTGTGCCACCAGAAAGATGGGCTGTTGCTACAACAATCACTTTGACCAGGACTTGGAGGGCGGAGGTGGCATTAGTGGCTGTTCATACCTGTATTCTAGAATCACTCCTAGAGCCGAAGGAAAAGTAGTGCGTATAGCAATAGAACCGTGTGAACTGAGAGTAAGGACATTTCTGAAAGTAGATGGAATAGATTTCTGATATTCATGGATAATAATGCTTACTAGTAGCTTACAAATTGGAAGACAGAGATCTGCAGTACCAAAAGATATGAGTTTAAGATTGACTCAAAATTTAAGCCACGGGAATAGGTTTCTAAGACTCTAAATGATAAAGGAAGAGATTAGTAATTTATTTCTACTAGGGATTTATTTAGCTCTACTAGGGTGGAACAGACAATTGGAAAGGTACAAAGCCAGACATTCATTCAATTTGCAAACATGTGTACATTAATTCTCATATTGATCTTCTATTTACCCAGAGCTAAGATAGGTATTAGTGAGTTAGGTAAAAACTCATACTTGTAGAAGACTCAGGCACGCATGTGCACACACACACACACACACACACACACACACACACACACATGCACACACATGCCCATACACATAAGCACAAGTAATCACATACAGATGCACACAAATATATACCCTCTTGCTCACACAAACATGCATAAACACATGCATACACATATGCATACACTCATTCACACATAAATGCAAATACACATGCACACATATGTGCACCCCCACATACATCCAAGTGCACAGATTTGCACATATAAACACATACATCACACACATGCATAAGCATGCACATGGCAGGGGAGAACATTCAGAAGAAAGCTACAAGACAAAGACATAAACACAATTTTTTCTTTTTTTTCCCAAGATATTTCTGGTAATACCCTCCATCTGAAAGTGCCTTTCTAAAGAGAGGTAAAGTGCAACCCATGTGCTAAGAGACCTTCATAATCAATCATGTACCTGTGTTACTCACTAGAATTCAACTTGCTCTCCCTGGGATTCTAATGAGAGGCCTCTTCTTTATTTGGGAACTCTAAATCTCACCATGCTAACTCTCAGGAAAGTGAAATAGAAGCAGAAAACAAAAAGCTCTTACATTATTACAGCTTCATTTTGCAATGATTACCAAACCAGAATTTGGCATAGAATTTATATATTTGCAATAGGAACTGGGGTACCATTTAATATTTCCTGGTCTCTGTTATGCATCTGTAAAATGGGGGTAATAACAGCACATGGGACTGCTGTGAGAATACAAAGAGTCTTGTTTATAAGACTCTTAAAAGAACCATACAGATTGGAATAAATACAGGATAATCCATCAATACTTGTGAATTAATATATTGTGATTATTAGTGAATAGCGAAACAATAAAGATCAGAGAAAGCCAGTGGCTTTTTCATTTCTCAGGCATCAGACCCTGTTACATGATGGCTGTTACCCTGACACCCTGTCCCTTACTATCATGGAGCTCACATTCCCAATTATATTTGGCTTAGAGTAATCCTGAAGTCATTTGTATTCCCTCAGCATATACCTGCTGGGCAAGCAAGCGTGGCATTGACAAGAATAATTGTACTTGGCATTTGTAGAATATCTTATACATTTCAAAGCCCTTTTGCATATGTTACCTCATGTGGGATTAAGCATTTGCCATGGATACTACATTCACAGATAATCAAAGTTGGAATTTTATGCTGGTTATTAGATTTGACTTCTGCTTACTTTCTGAGAGACCTGCAAATCAGTTTATTTAGTGTAAGGCATATTCATCATCATCAGTTAGAGAATTTAGGTCAGCCAAAATTGGGAATTTGGTTACCATGTCCTGGGTGAAATGATGGGTCCTAGAATTTGCTTTGCAGAGGGAGGAGGTGGGTGGTAAAAGAGAAGAGGATAATGCTATGATTCAGAACTTAAGCTCTTATCGGTGCCCTGACAGGTACTTATAAAGCCTGTGGATGACTTTCCAGAAGCCTGAGAGCTCATTCTGAGCTGGAAGGTGCTCCAGCCAGCATAGATCACTTTGGAAGAATGGCTGCTTTCTTACCCGTTCTTTCTTTATGGAAAGACTGTACATTGACTGTTATGCCTTGTTGTTTCTCAGAAAAGTAACTTGAGGAGAGAGGGTTTATTTGGCCTTTAATTCAAAGGAATAGTCCTCCCCAATGGAGGTGTTGGAGAAGGGACTGAAGGAGATGAGGGGGTTTGCAGCCCCATGAAGGGAGCAACAGCGTGAACAAGTCAGACCCTCTAGAGCTCCCGGGGACTGGACCACCAACCAAAGAACACACATGGAGTGACCCATTGTACTGGCCACCTTGTTGGACATCTGTGGGAGGAGAGGCCCTTGGGGCTGAGGGTGATTGATGCCCCAGTGTAGGAGAATGCCAGTGGGGCAGAGCAGGAGTGGATGGGTGGGTGGGGGAGCACTCTCATAGAGGCAGGGAGAGGGTAGATGGGATAGGGGGTTTCCTAAGTGGAGACATGGAAATGGGAAAGTATTTGAAATGTAAATAAAGAAAATATCCAATCTGAAGAAGAAGGAGGAGGAGGAGGAAGAGGAGGAGAGGAGGAGGAGGAGGA
>JADRCD010210614.1:15454-42071 GCA_019843815.1 Montemys delectorum
AGAAGAAGGAGGAGGAGGAGGAGGAGGAGGAGGAGGAGGAGGAGGAGGAGGAGGAGGAGGAGGAGGAGGAGGAGGAAGGAGAAGGAGAAGGAGAAGGAGAAGGAAGAAGAAATTGGGCACTGGAGGTGAGAAGAGCTCTTTGCCTCCACTCTAGGGAGTTCATGATGACTGCCAGTTAAAGTTGCTCCAAAGAGTCCTGCACTGAGTGGAACATGCAGGGACAGGGTTAGCCTGAGTAACTAAGATATCTGCACTCAGTAGTTTCATAAGCAAACAACAGCTCTTTCTGTTGGAATCTGCCATATAGTAGCTGCTAGAAGATTTTACTGAAGCTGGTTCTATGAGTGGTCTCTGACTACAAGCAATTGTCAAGAGGTCAAAACCACTGAGAGTATGTCTGGATGAATTTCATAGTCCAGGACTTTAAGAAGACAGTCTCAGGTTGGGGAGTGTGCCTGTGGGTCAGGTGTGTACACATATAGGGAGATTGTCAGAGAACCTATTTTAGTGTCCCCAGTAGAAGACCTGATGGAGTTGAAGATGTGGACGAGGCTTGAGACCACTGAAGAAATATTCAATAATCACTTGCCTGCGGCGTGATGAAAGTTCGAGGAAGGGAAGTCTCCGTTGTCAAACGAAACGAGAGCACTTTATTCTGTTTGATGGGAAATGGCAGTAGCATTCCACAAGGACAGAGAGAACAGAGATCTGAACTGAGCTCAGTAGTGCCGTAGCACAAGGGCAGTCAAACTTATCAGCAGAGCTGTGTAGAATAGCCTTTGCCCACTCTAGAATACTGAGGAATCCCACAGAGTAAGAGTACAGAAGTCACAATGAGAAGCAGTCTGCACTATGACTTGTGCCTCCCTGTAGTTTACTTACTGCTGTGGTGTTTTTAGGTCATTTCCTTGAAGCAGTTTTGAACTCTAGAACTCAGATCTGCCTCTCCCCTGGGCCTAACACAATGGCAGCTCTCAGAGATCTTGGAGGTGTTTGTGTATCAAACTGAATCATGGGTGTCTTTGCCATCAACATGCTGAAGCTCCCCTAGGGTCTAGCCTTCATAGAAATCAGGGAAGGACTTTGGTATGAATCACCATTTTCTAAATTTGGTATGATACTTTAGTAGTGAGAAAGGCAACTGCTGGTAACCTTCTTCATTGGACATCTATGTCTTTGGTAAAATGGGGTCCCCTGGTGACTACAACTATCACATTGAGAAACTACCAAGGTAAGACACGTTTGTGAGATAGGGACCTAGGAATCTCTCCAACAACAACAACAACAACAACAACAACAACAACAAAACCCACTGGTTTAGTCAAGAATCCTGCATCTTAATGACCTTGGATTCAAGAACAAGTTAGAGCCTTATTTGTCATATAGACAACCATGTCACAACTATACAGAAGGCTGAGTAACAGGACTTACAGTGTCCATGCCTGGAGTATAACAGGCTGGGAGACTCAGGTCTCCTCCTTGCACCACATAATAAAAGCCAGAATCCACATGCTTTTTGTCTCTGCCTTTCAATAACCACAAACAACGATGCCTATTTTGTCCTTTCTGTTTTACAATTTTCAGAAGGAAATCACACCTATAGGCATATATGTGGAGAATAATCTGTGGCTTTCAGAACAAATACACTAGCCCTGGTATCCCATAAGCAACAGAGCCAAACTCTTCCCTCTCATTTCAGAATCTGTGTTACTAAACTGCTCAGCAGTACCTGGGCCCAACAATCGTGGCCATATTCAAGTCTGATCAATTAGCACCAACCTCTGGGTTATCTCACAGTTGATCTTATGGGCAAAGTTAAGTTAAGCTGATGAAAATACATTATAACAAGGAGGGGGGAAACATTTCAGTTCTCAGATAATTAACAAAATCAACAGGATATTTACTAACTGTCTATAGTAGTGAGTCATTACCTGGCAGTGATAATTCATAAAATATTTCAGAAGGCATCCTCAGGATGCAAAGATGAAGAAACAAGCCCTGGTCTAGTTCCAATGTGACCAACTGACGGCCTCAGGACAGCATCTCCAACCAACTTGGGCAGTTGTTTTCCTTCAGATGACTACCCTCAGGCAAGAGACTACCTTTAGCCAATATATGAGGTCAATGCTCAGCCAACCTTCTCCCCACGCCACTGATCTAATATACACTAAATGTTCTTGCACTGGAGGAGAGCTAAGAGGCTGAATGGAAAAACCACATTCAATGTCTTAGTCTCTGCCTGGCACCTTTGAGACCTTGGCCAGGATTTAGGTTTTTTGAGTTCTGTCTTATCTACAAACTGAAACTTACTAAACTTACCAGATGGGAAAATTAAAAAGAATGAATGAGCTAATATCCGGAACGTGCCCAGCAAAGGGTCTCACCCATGGTAAGTACTCAGAAATTCTGTGATGAGGATGTTAGTCATGACATCCTGTACCAGGACACTGCAGAAGACAAAGCAATAGAAACTTATGATGGCTGAGTCTGGTGACTCCTGAGAGACAGAGGTCACTCAGCATTCCAAGGAAGAAAGAAGTCGAGCCTTCTGGCTAGGGTATTTAGGAAAAACTCTTGAGTTAGACTGTGGGATCTGTGTAAGTTTTACCAAGGAGCAACAAGAGAAGGACGTTACAGGCAGTAAGATAATAGCAAAGAAAACAGAGGAAAGGAACTCATCACAAATTTAGGAAATCAAGCTTCCATATAATCCAGAACCAGTTTTTAAATGGAAATAGAGATATAAGATGAAAGAACTAGCTAAAATCACATCTGGAAGGAGGGGGTGTTTGTAGCTTTTTTTAATTGGATATTTTATTTATTTACATTTTTAATGGTCTCCCCTTTCCTGGATTCCCCTTCAGAAACCACCTATCTGATCACTCTTCCCTCTGCTTCTATGAGGGTGCTCCACCACCTACCCACTCCCGCTTCCTGGCCCTGGCATCCCCCTACACTTGGGCACAGAGCCTTCACAGGACCAGGGGCCTCTCCTCCCATTGATGCCCAACAAGGCCATCTTTTGCTACATATGCGGCTGGAGCCATGGGTGGCTCCATGTGTACTCTTTGGTTAGTAGTTTAATCCCTGGCAGCTCTGGGGTGTCTGGTTGGTTGTAGCTTTTTAAGAGGGAGGTTGTATTACATTCTATTGCAGATTGAAATATCAAGATAATAGACCATTTGCTAGCTATGCATACGGCAAGGATTTCTCAGCTTCTGATAGATTTATAAGGTAAATGCTTAGAGGACCACAAGAACCAAGGCAGCTCAGGTTCCATCCATTATGATTTGTGCTATCACAAAGTATGTCCAAATTCAATGTTTGAAACAAAAATTAATTTCTTTGCTAAGCGGCTAGTAATTCAGGCTGGGCTTAGATGTTTCTGGAATATCGAGCCAGGTCAGTTGGGTTTATGGAAGCTTAGGACCCATGACTACTCTCCATGTGGTTTCTTATCTCCTGGTAGGCAAGGTTGAGATTACTCCCCTGTGGTGATTCTTTACAATGTGGTTTCTGGAAGCCCAGGCATGTGACTGGCATATTAACTTTTGCAACATATCATTGGCAAATCCAAGTCCCTGGACAGCAGACAATTGGTGGGTAGGGAAATATCCAAATTCCAGCTGCAGAATCCCATTGCCAAGTGAATAAAAGAAATACTAATTTAACCAGGAAAGATCACTAATTTCATAATCTACAAAACAGCTATTGGGAATTAACAAACACAGCTATGCCTTCTATGCTTACACCTCTCCCTGGTTAAGTATTCAAGCAAATACCAGCAATAAATCCCCGCAGACCTCTCTCTAACAGCAAGGAGTGGGGCTGAATATCAAAAAGTCCCATAAACACAGGACATTCAGAAATCGTAATGTGAGCCTATTGCAGGAAGCTCGGAAAAAGGCTCATGGCCTGCTGACCAAATGTAACTAAATGTGTTTGTGACTCCTTACTCAGGACAAAAAAGCAAAATGTAATGGGCTATGTGGGAAGAATTGATCCATGAAGCAATTTGGTAGCAATTGCCAACAGCTTACCGAGAATTAAAGTAATAAGAGAGAACGGTCTGCAATGGTTTGAGAGAATAACTGCCCAACACCAAAAGAGAGATCATTTAGCAAAGAATGAAGAGAAAGATCCAACCATGTAGAGCTGTGGCTGGGCATTTAGAAGGAAATTCTAGGAACTCTTGATTTCTGACTTTTTTCCCATTTCTTCTCCTCCCACTCCTCCTTCTCCTCTTCCTCCTCCTCCTCCTCTTCCTCCCCCTTCTCCTCCTTCTCCTCCTCCTCCTTCTCCTCTTCTTTCTTCTATTCCCCCTCCTTCTTTTTCTTTTAATGAATAAAAAAAATCTGATTTGTCATTATTAAACATAGCATCCAATTAAAAATGTAGTCAGGACCAGCCATTAAACTTTGCTAAATTGATTTTTTTTCTGGATGTTTGCAACTTGTGTGAGGTTTAGGAGGAAAGTCTGCTTGGCTTACCCATTTTTTCTGCTTCACAAGTATGTACAGGTCAAGATTGGTATTGCTGGACTGCTCATGAATACTAAGTGCCAAACATTGATTTCCATTTGGGGAGGGGGGTTGGGAAAAAGCATTTCAGTCAATGGTTTGGTGGTCTCTATCCAGCTCCTAGTATACTGGTACCCGCAGCCCTATTGTGCCAAAACAATGGGACCCTTTGTCCTGACAGTCTTGGCACAGACACTAAGGATTAACTGGGCACAGTGCCTCAGGGACTCTCAACTACAGCTCTGTCTGTTCAACACACAAGTAAGGTACAAGGCCCAGCCAGCCTGAGAAGACTTCATTTGTCACTGCCCACGGCTCACCAGCACTGGGGACAATCTGTTGTACACTGGGTTCTTTTTGTATTCCAGACATAAGCTAACCGTGACTCTTTCTCTTGTGATGAGGGCAGTAACTTGACTATTTTCTTGCCAAGAGACATTTCCAGCCCAGAGGATATACAGGAGCAGACGTTGTTGCATGACCCATAGCCAAGAAGTTAGTTTCTTTATGGCTTGGCATTTCACTGTAAAATATGCAGGGCTAAAACTTAAAGGTATTTTGTGGAGGATGAGAGTAAAGGCATAAATTCTCTCAGAGTAAAATTCAATATATCTAGGAATGCTAGGTTCATCATGCTGAGATATAAACATCTGTAAGTATGAACATGGAAGAGACTTTAAAAGGTAGCATGGGTCTCTCTCTCTCTCTCTCTCTCTCTCTCTCTCTCTCTCTCTCTCTCTCTCTCTGTGTGTGTGTGTGTGTGTGTGTGTGTGTGTGTGTTACTCTGTCTTTATTTCTCTCTGTTCCCATCCCTACCACCCCCAACGCTTTTGTCTGTGTGTGCTTGTGTGTGTGTGTGTGTGTGTGTGTGTGTGTGTGTGTGATATTGGCCTGTATATATTCTGCTTGTTTTTTAAAAACATACCTCTGTGCTGGCTCAACAGTGGTCAGCATGTAGAAGAATGCAAATTGATCCATTCTTATTTCCTTGTGCTAAGCTCAAGTCCAAGTGGATCAAGGACCTCCACATAAAACTAGATACACTGAAACTAATAGAAAAGAAAGTGTGGAAGAGCCTCAAATACATGGGCACAGGGGAAAATTTCCTGAACAGACCAATAGCTTATGCTCTAAGATCAAAAATTGACAAATGGAATCTCATAAAATTGCAAAGCTTCTGTAAAGCAAAAGATATTATCAATAGGACAATACAGTAGCCAATAGGTTGGGAAAAGATCTTTACCAATCTTGTATTTGACAGAGGGCTAATATCCAATATATACAAAGAACTCAAGAAGTTAGACTCCAGAGAACCAAATAACCCTATTAAAAAAAATGGGATACAGAGCTGAACAAAGAATTCACAACTGAGGAATACTGAATGGCTGAGAAGTACCTAAAGAAATGTTCAACATCCTTAGTCATCAGGGAAATGCAAATCAAAACAACCCTAAGATTCCACTTCACATCAGTCAAAATGCTAGGTTCAAAAACTCAAGTGACAGCAGATGCTGGAGAGGTTGTGGGGGAAGAAGAACACTCCTTCATTGCTGGTGGGATTGCAAGCTGGTACAACCACTCTGGAAATCAGTTTGCCAGTTTCTCAGAAAATTGTATATAATACTACTGGAAGACTCAGCAATACTACTTCTTGGCATATACTCAGAAGATGCACTAACATGTAAATAAGGACACATGCTCAACTATGTTCATAGCAACCTTGTTTATAATAGCCAGAAGCTGGAAAGAACCCAGATGTCCCTCAACAGAGAAATGGATACAGAAACTGTGGTACATCTACACAATGGAGTACTACTCAGCTATTAAAAACAATGAATTTATTAAATTCTTAGGAAAATGAATGGATCTGGAGGATATCATCCTGAGTGAGGTAACTCAATCACAAAAGAACACATGATATGTACTTACTGATAAGTGGATATTAGCCCAGAATCTCAGAATACCCAAGATACAAGTTACAAACCACACAAAACTCAAGAAGGATGACCAAAATGTGGATACAAAGTGTGGAGCAGAGACTGAAGGAGGGACAATCCAGAGACTGCCTCATCTGTGGATCCTTCCCATATATAATCACCAAACCTAGACACTATTGTGGATGCCAGCAAGTGCAGGCTGACAGGAGCCTGATATAGCTGTTTCCTGAGAGGCTCTGCCAGTGACAGACTAATGTAGAAGTAGAGGCTCACAGCCATCCATTGGACTGAGCAGAGGGTCCCCAATGAATGAGCTAGAGAAAGGACCCAAGGAGCTGAGGAGGTTTACAGCCCCATAGGAGGAACAACAATATGATCTAACTAGTACCCGAAGAGCTCCCAGGAACTCTTGTAACCCATGTGAAGAGTACACATGGTGGGACTCATGGCTCAAGCAGCATATGTAGCAGAGGATGTCCTGGTTATTCATCAATGAAAGGAGAAGCCCTTGGTCCTGTGAAGGCTCTATGCCCCAGTGTAGGGGAATGTCAGGGCCAGGAAGTAGAGGAGTGTCGGTTGGTGAGCAGGGAGAGAGGGGAGAGAATAGGTGCTTTTTTCAGAGGGGAAACTAGGAAGGAGGAGAACAATCGAAATGTAAATAAAGAAAAAATCTAATTTAAAAAAAAAAAGGGAAAAAATACCCCAAGGCATTTTGAGGATTTGTCCAGCATGGTAACTTCATTATATTCAGACTCAAGATCCTGGCCCAATTCTAGGGCAGTCCTTCACTTCTTCACTTGACTCAGTGTAGACTGTTACTGTTTGCTTTTGTAATCTACTAGAAACTGGGGCATTGTTTATTACTAAAGCCTAAGGTGATGAATAAAACTCCAACACAAAGCAAGAAGACAGTAACAGCATGCACACCCAAATGCAACAATTAATGATGACCAGGAAGAAGAGTATAGTAAGAAGAAAAACAAGAGTCTGGCTATTTGATACCTAGAGAAGGTATTTTATCAATTTTACATATATAGGATAGTGTGACATATCTCCTCTTGCTGCTGACACACAGCCAGCTGATGTATTTTTCCTTCAAGCATGTCCTGATATGTGGAGAAATTTCATTCTGTTTAATGTCAGAAGCAGCTCTGTGGACAGCTTTGGTCTTAGAATTCACTCTTTTCTCCTATGTGACATGGCCAAAACTCATCATAGCTCATGTGGATGGCAACAACACACTAAGAAGATAATGTGTCCTCAAAATGGATTGGACATACACTATTGAATGACTTCAGGTATGCCAGCCACACCATTCATGCCAACTCAATTATACAGAAGTTAAGAAGAAGGTTCTAGTTTAGTCATTTTATTTAGAGTCTATTTCTACAGAAGCCCAGATTTACACTAATAGCATAAGCGTAAGATCCATAAATGGATCTGTGTAGTATCTCAGTGTAAAATGAATGCTATGTGTAGGTGTAGATTCAATCTCTAGCACCATGCCTGTATCTGTGTATGTGTGTCCGTGTCCGTGTGTGTGTGTGTGTCCGTGTGTGTGTGTGTGTGTGTGTGCACTAGGCAAGAAAAAAAATGCATGCAGACATTAGTCAACAAAACGGCCTATGTTAGTTATTATCCTGGTTTGTTCCTGTGCTGTTGTTGTTCGTCTAGTTCATACCATCCAGAATTATCTAAGAAGGAATTATAATTCAGACTATGCATCTACGAGATTGGCTGGTCACCAAGCTTGCAACAATTTCTTAGTGATTGATATGGCAGTGCCCAGCTCATTCCGGGTGATACCATCCAGGTCATCCTAGGGTCTGTAAGAAAGCAGGCTGAGCAAATCATAAGACCAAGCCAATGAGCACTACCCCTGCCTCCATGGTCTCTGCTTAATTTCCTGCCTCTAGGTTCCTGCCTTTAGTCTTTGCCCTGGCTTCCCTCTATAATAGACAACAACTAGACCCCAAATCAAACCCATTCCACTCCAAGTTGCCTTTGGTCATGCTCTTTTATCATAGCAACTGAAATCCTAGCTGAGGTGGCTAGCATATTTGTTGGTGTGACCAAGTAACTGACCAGTAACTGTGATCATATAATAGCAGCTGTTTTTAATGTTACTGAATCAGGAGGTTCCAATCCATCCTGGTGGCATTTCCACAGAAGCAGTTGAATCCATTTCAACAGATGTGTGAATTGTCACATCGTAGTGGCCTGGCCTATGATGAACCAGAGAGCATGATTGGAAAGCAGAGCTAGACTATGACCTACAAAAGTCTACCACAGTATCCCACCTGTGCCAGACAGGCCCCACAAACTCTCAAAAGAGCACCATCAACTTGAGGCCAGGGCAAACATGTTAGGACCAGGGAGGGAAACCATTTACAGTCTAAGCCATAGAAACCTCCAAGTAAAGTATTAATAAATAAGTGAAGGCTATGTCGCAGTATATACAGCTAAAAAGGCATAGAAAAAAATAGAACAATATAGTATCAGTTCAGAAAGCCCAAAGCTCAAGAGTTTAATCGAAAGGATAAAAAAAAAGGTAACCTAAAATATATATATAAAATCCATAATCATACAGTTCTTTATTTCACTTATGTAAAAACAAAAAAATGGGAAAATCTAATCTTTCTTTTAGATGCGAGGCTGGTACAGCTTGGTAAATGGTGGGAAGAGAGTTAGAAGAATGTTTTATAAAGTCTGGAATCATTTCATTATTATTATTATTATTATATTACTTTTACAAATAACACTCATAATTCATAATGTTAGGTTCAGCCGTGAAAAAATATTGAATATATTCAAATAAGTTGAGCACTAACTTCTAAGTCAGTGATTCTCAACCTATTGGTTGGTTTTCTCTGAGGGGCAGAGGTTGAATGCACCTTTCACAGTGATCACATACAACCATCCCACATATCAGATATTTACATTACTATTTATAACAGTAGCACAATTGTAGTTATAAAGTAGCAACAAAAAATAATTTTATGGCTGGGGGTTATCACAACATGAGGAACTGTATTAAAGAGCCATAGTGCTAGATGGATGAGAGGCACTGAGCTAAATAAATTACTGTATCTAAAAATTAAAATGATAATGAAATGATTAAGTGTGACCAAAAATTTCTAGCATTAAAGAAAGCATTTTTTTTTTTACTTGAAAGAACATGTCAGGCAGTAAAAGAATCTAAAGCAATAAATGTCATCCTGTATTTTCTACAGTTTGTTAATGTCAGAGATAAAGAAGCCTTGACAAGATGCAGGAGACTAAAACAGTAGGAAAATGAATTTGAGACTAGCCTGGGCTACATAGTATCCAAATTAACAATGACAAATGACTAGTCACATACAGAGGAGGTAAAGTAAATGATTACTAAACATCTTACCACTAATAAAAAGTGCTAGAAAAATAAAAACAACAAAACGAAAGCAAAACCATCAAACAAAAACAAAAAACAAAAAACGAGGTCCTTGAAATTCAAAGAAAAAAAATAAAATCTTAGGGCTCTCTGTCTGATCAAATTAATTGGCAAGTAAGAATAAAATCACACCGTTTTCTGAAATGAGAGAGCTCTGTAATGTTCACCTTCTGATCTTGAGTTGGTTACTTGAGGGTACACGCTCTCTAGCAAAATTGATGTAAACTGTCATGGAAAGACCCTTGTAGGACATAAGAAAGGGGTGGGGACTGTATTGGTCAGTGTTCTGTTGCTGGGAAGAGACATGATCAAGGCAACTCATAAAAGAAAGTATTTGGGGCTTGCTTACAATTCCAAAGGTTTAATCTATTATTGCTATGGTGGGAAGAATGATAGTAGTCAGTCACCCCTGTGCTGGAGAAGTAGCTATGAGTTCTGCATTGAGGTCTACAGGCAGTGGGAAAAGAAAGAGACACTAAACCTGGCTTGGGCTTTGGAACTGTCAAAGTCCACCCCTACTGACACCCTTCCTCCAAGAAGACCACAACTCCTAATCCTTCTAAGTACTGCCTCTCCCTATGACTAAGAATTCAAGTATATGAGCCTGTAGGGGCCATTCTTAATCAAACTACCACAGAGACTAAGCCAGAGTCCAGTGGAAAAACTTATCAGGTTGACTACTACAGAACAGCAAAGAAAAGAAAATTAAATTTAGGTCCAAAAGTAGTCACTGCTCAGTCAACACATCAAACTCATGAGTATTTTGTTGTAGAGAGAAAATATCAATCTTGTTAACATAGAAAACATAGAAGTCCTTTTTATGTCCTAACTGAAAACCTTGATGAGAGGAAAATGGAAATGAGGTAAAAGGTAGCATTGACAATGACATTATCTAAACACTGCTTAGTTTAGAGAGTTCTTTTTTAATCAAGCTGCATAAACTTGGGACAGTCTCAGTAGGTAAGAGTCCTTCAGCTCAAGCCTGATGACCTGGGTTCATCCAAGAACTCAGAAAATAAAAGCAAGATGCAGTGACCAGTGTATTGTACACATGTGAACACTTGTGCATACTTATCCAATACACACAGATACACAGACACACACATACATAAATAGTAAGAACCCTAACTCACCTGTGATCACAAGAATAGCTGAAGTTAGGAGGATGGCTAAAAGTATAGGTTTCTGCTTATCAGTCAAATGTTTGACTTCCGATAGGTTATGAGTGACAGCATTCATTAGATAATATAATTCAATGCAATATTCAGATGGACCTTTGGAGATGGCAACCATAGGTTTATAGCCCAGGGTCTGACATACAGAAGCACCAAGTAAGTATACCTTATGAGACCTGTTGCTTTTCCCATTTTGTGCTTTTGCTTACTATCAAGGACTGCCCTTCTTTCCCAGCCACCCTCACCCAGCAGCATTGGTACTAACATCTTTCTTTTAAAAGATGGTTGTGAGCCACTATGTGGTTGCTGCGAATTGAACTCAGGACCTCTGGAAGAGCAGTCAGTGCTCTTATCCACTGAGCCATCTCTCCAGTCCCAGTACTAACATTGTTAATGTTTGGTTGTACTTTTGGAATTGCTACATTACCATGTAACATCTAAGGCTAATTGCTTAACTGGAATCAGTAAATATATCTGGAAAATGGATGGTTGTCACAAAAACAAAGCCCTGTTTCTGTCACAGTCCTTCCTGGAAAAAGAAGAAAAATCCAAAGAGGAATACTAAGGCCGTCCAAATGAAGGCATCAGCCTAAGAAGGTGTCTTCCTTCCTTCGGTCTGCTCCATCAACAGCACACTTTTGCACTTCCTGTCAGAGAGCTGTCAATACATACAGCACATAGCAACATTTCTGCTCCTCTTTTTTCTGGGATGTGTGGATATAAAGTTTAATTTTCAACAATAAATTCTGATTTAAGTCTCTCATGTCTTTATTCAATATCCTCAAGCCTGTATTAATGAAACATTTAAAACTCCCTTTAAAAAAAAGGGGGGGGGGTGAAAACTCAGAGGTGGCTCTATAACTATAAGCCTACACAACATCTCTAAAAATATCAGAATGGTATTTCCTATGTAACATTTTTTCCCTCCTTCAGAAGGGCTCTTCTGTCTTCTTATATGACAAGAACTAACTATCTTCTAAATTCTCATTATTGACCCCTTTCTCTCTATAATGGGCTATTATCAACTTGATTTTAAAGGGTAAATTCTGCCATGAGATGACCTTTTCTTTGAAATGACATCTTTTAAAACATAAAGCAAAATCACAGCTGATCTGAAACAATTAAGGAGTTAGCTTTTCTTCGTGCCAACTATGTCACCAGCGACAGCATTAGCTGACTGCTATTTCCTTGCCTTCAATTAAATCCTGAACTATTTCCCTCAGAACCTCTGGGATGGTATTCCTATTAGTTGGTAGAAGTTGGGGAAATTTGTGGAGAGTCTCTGTAATTGTTTTTTTGCCATTGAAGTTTATTGCCTTGAATAATAGTCATTAATCAAAGACAGTGGATTCAGACAGACATTTGTTGGCTCCCATCTTGAGCCCACAGCCCAGGCTCTGGCAAGCTGCTAGAACTGCTATTTTTCAATGGTGTGTTTTTGAAATGGCCAGTTTACCTCCATGCCTATGTGGCTACCAGTGAGTGAAATAATGACAGGGATGTTGCAGCCTGCCAGATGCTGCAATTAGGTAATGTTTAACTGTTACCATAGCAAATGGCAGGTGTGGGTCAACCTGATACAATGCTCAAGGTATGTGGGAGGGGGGCATCCAATGACATCAATTTTTTGCATGAGAAAAGTGAGTTCATGAATTCCCAGGGTTTGTCAGGGTCACACAAATACTCTATCAGTTCTGTATGGCATTATGATCTCTTTATGGTCTGCTCACTATACTCAGCTGCTACAATGGTTCTCTGCCAAGTCTGCTATTGTTACCTCGCTCCCCTGCTTGGAAACCTCTTGTGGCCCTCATTGTTTCTAGTGTCTGAGCCAGGAGCAGCTGGCAGAAGCCCAGGGCACTGTCAGGGACCAGGAACCTGCAATGAAGAATGAATGGTCAGCTCTGGCATCAGCTGTAGAAGTGACATGACAGACCAGCAGAGAATATAGGTTGAACTCTCAACTGCCTCCTGGTAACAAACTGTTTTGACACTATAACAAGCATCCTCCAATCTAGACCCTGACTTCCTCATGTGTGGAATGAGCATACCAGATCCATCTGTTGTCAGTGGTCTCTCCTGTGCCAAGGTGCCATGACCTGTATCTTTCTTCAAAGTTTGCATCAGAGATTTAGGATGTAGCACAGCTCTCCCTGTGAGGACTTTCTGGACTTACCATTTGTGTTAGTTAGGGTTTTAGTGCTGTGAACATACACTAAGACCAAGGCAACTCTTATAAGAACAGCGTTTAATTGATGCTGGTTTACAGGTTCAGAGAATCAGTCCATCATCATCAGTGTCCAGGCACACATGGTACAGGAGAAGCTAAGCGTTCTACATCTTCATCTGAAGGCCTCTACTAGAAGACTAATTCTCAGGCACCTAAGACAAAGGTCTTAAAGCCCATGCCCACAGTGACATACTTCCTCCAACAAGGCCTCCAAATAGTGCCACACCCTAGGCCAACCATATTCAAACCACCACACTGTCCTTCCAGATATGAAATGAAAAGGCTGTGTTGTTCCAATCCAAATGCAGTCATTTTCCACTTGAGGAGGACATGTAAACTGGAGGGATGATTGAAATCCAATCCAACACTCTTTTGCTTACAATTATTTCTCCCAAGCGTTGTCTGCTCTATTTTAAACAAACCGAGTTCATCTCAGTTTCCTCCCAATACCTCCCCTCTTCTACAGTTCCCCCCCCCCATCTTTTAATTCTGCAACTGCTGCTATCTTTCCATTTCTCTTCCCAGCCTCCACCATCTCCCCTTTCCCTTTCTTTTTCTTTCTACCATTGATCTTTCATTTTCCTACTCTAGGGACAGTCATCACTCAGTCTACCAATCCAAGGCCTATTCTGCTTCCAGGAAAGGTAGTCAGTTGGGGGTTTTGCTTTGAGTTTGAACCTGTCTGGACTGATGCAAGGTGGATTAGATATTCACAGAGACAATTGTTCCCAGAGCAGAAGATGAGATTGTTGTCAAGAAATGACCTTGGCCTTTGTCCTCTACCTTAGCAGGATTCTCAACCACACTATCCTACTAGTCATCCAGAGGGAATGATGTCCAGTGTAATTCTGTAGCTGTTTATGAAATACTGATGAACTGGCATAGAATCCTATTTTTATTTTTCCCTCATGATTCAGTTTCTAAGGAGAATGACAAGAAGGAGGAGGAGGAAGAAGAGGAAGAAGACAAAGAAGAAGGAGAGGGAGGAAGGAAGGAAGGAAGGAAGGAAGGAAGGAAGGAAGGAAGGATGGATGGGAGGGAGAGAGAGAGGGAGAGGGAGAGAGAGAGAGAGAGAGAGAGAGAGAGAGAGAGAGAGAGAGAGAGAGAGAGAGAGACAAACCAGTCTTGTTTTGTGTCAACAAATTAGGGAACTGAAGCTGAAGGCAGGTCTGTACTCTCTGACCTTGGCGGTGACTATCAATCACCCAAAGGCCATAGCTTCCAGGATCCCCAAGCTTCTTCAACTGGTACACTTTGACCCCTTAACAATCATCAATGAGAGGAGAGGCTCTTGGTTCTGTGAAGGTTCTGTGTAGGGGAATGCCAGGGCCAGGAAAAGGGATAGGATGGGTTGGTGAGCAGGGAGATCGGGGAGGGAATAGGGTTTTGTTTTTTTTTTTTTTTTTTTTTTCAGGGGGGAAACCAGGAAAGGAGATATCATTTGAAATGTAGAGAAAATATCTAATTTAAAAAAAGAAAGAGAACTTTTTCTCTACAGGGATAGGTGAAAAAGAAAATGAGGTAGAGCAGCAGAATATAAAAGGAGAGAGGGGCAGGGCCCAACAGAGCAGGAGAGAGTGGACAGTGACAGGAGGTGGGGGAGCTGGGTCTCCAGAAAGTCCTCTAAACACAGGATGCATTGCATGTCAGTCAGTGCAAGTCCCAGGGCACTGCTTTCATTAAATACAATTCCTTTCCCTGGGGCCTCACATTTGCGGCAGCCCTGGATATGGTTTAAGATATTTCATTTGTCTGTGACCTTTTGCTCCTGGCAACCTGCTTATGGGCAAGTGTTTTTGCCAGTTAACCTCCCCCTTACCCCCATCTTCTGTGACCTTATGCATTTCCAACAGGAAAAATACAAACTCGCCAATTTGTTTTATTACCCAAAGGATAAACATGAAGTGGTGAAGCCTTTTATCATGCTGTACCTGCAAACCTGCTCATTACTCAGCATCGAACAAACATTTGCTAAGAGTTAATAAATCCAGTTCGTGGCTTTCTTTGTGTAGGGAATGTCCTGGCATCCTGGGCAATCTCTCATTAAGGAAAAAGAAATTGAACATACTCATATTTTATTCATGTCTCAGAATCCCGGGGAAAAAAATTCTAGAGACTTAAAGACTTGGAGAAAACCAAGACAAAAGGGATCCTACTTCTTTATTTCAAATGTTACCTTCCGGATCCTCTCTCAGAATGGTACCAACTTCATTGCCATGTTGTTCAGCCCATCTGGGCACTAACAGTGTGCCTTGTGAGTTTTTGCCATGTCCCACAATTAAAAGAGACCCAGGTTCATTAAAGCACAGCCCTGGATACATCCAATGGGTCACATACTTTGTGGTCATCAATTACAAATATCCCAAGACCACGTCTGCATCCTTCTGCGTTCTGGCTTGCCTCTACAGAGGGACCTCTGCAAAAGGCACATTAGAGGCATCAGCATACTTACTCCCGCAAGTTTTAATTTACCAATGATTCCTGTGCCTGCCAGCTTAGAAAGGCTCCGCTGATTTATTGGACTCGCGAAGAGCGCTCATCCATTATAGTTTGTCTTAACTTAATCAAAGGTATCTTTTCCCTTTGGAGTGCCTCACCTACAAACTCCACAGTCTCTGTGATAAATGTGTTGGCATGGCATCTTTTTCTGATTATGGTGAATGAAGCTTTGCAAGCAACTTAATATATTCTATTAATGCCATGGCTTGGACACAGATGGGCTGGGGTTGGGCTGGGCATGGATCTAGAAGATAGCTGCATTGGGCTTTTGATTGAGCAGTGGAAGTGATGATTGGGAGTGTAGCTGAATTCACAGGGATTTGTAGGCAGTTTAAAAGATCAAGAAAACACAGTGAAGAGACACCTTTTTGTGTCTGTATCTTCAGCAACATACATCTCCACCCCCACCTACAACATACATGTACATGTACACGTACACGAATGTGTATGTGTCTGCTCATGCCTGTGCATGCTTGCATGCACACAGGGACACACACACGCACACACACACACACACACACACACACACACACACACACACACCACAGTAACTACACTTTACACAAAGTAGAAATATCTTAGGACAAAATTGACTGAAACCCTCTCTAAATAGTAGTCCACGGGAAGGCATGAAGGATCTACCTGAGAGAATAAAAATTAGAAATCAGGACAAGTTTTAAATTTTGAAACTAAAACTATAGTCTGTGAACAACCTTGAAATGACCAATTCCTTTTCTCCGTGGCAGAAGAGTCTCGCTTTTGAGTTTGGAACGATATGTGGTAACTGCACAGACATTTCTAGACTTTTGCTGTGAATTTTTCACAAAAGAAAATTGTTCAAAATTTATGAGCATGAGTTTAAGAGTGTATTCTTTATGGAAACCAGTGAAATCCTCTTCCCTTTTAGATTCCGTGGTCCTACACAGATTGACATCCCATTGTGATTTGAATATGTGTCCCCCAGAGTCCCACCTACCAATGATTCAGCTCCCAGCCTGTGATGATATTAAAAGGCACTAGAACTGCTAGGAAGTATGGCTCTGAAGAATGGAGCCATATCACTGGAAATGTCTCCATGAAGAGATTGTTGAGATCCTGGGCCCCTCTTTTCCATTTGCTTTTTGACTGCTGTGAAGTGGACAAGCCTCCATCCAATATTTCATGTTCCTCATGATACACGGGATACAACATATCCAAAGGAAGGGATCTGATCAACCATGACTGGAATCATCTGATACTTTAAAACAAAACTACTTAAGAATTTTAAGTGTTGTGCATACTTATTCCTCCTCACAGGTAGATCATATCAGGAGTTTTAGCACAGTGACAGAAACCTGGCTATCACACCACTCTGGCAATTAACCCATTGTTTTAGCTATTCAAGAGAGTCATTAGTTGTGACATTAAGCTGTTTTTTATATTCATTATTCTGAAGAGAACCCTTTTAGTTTTTGTAGTCTAGCATATGTGAACAGAATTCCAAGGATACATGCAAAAACTAATTTAAAAAATAAACCATTTAATCTTCATTTCCTAGTAACCCTTGTTGAAGAGGAACTTTTTTTTTTAATCCCACTGGCTAACAACCTCCCTTTCTCCATCAACTTGTAACATTTAGCACGGTCTAGAGGAGATAATTTGTAGTTTGTGCTGAATATTATTTATTCTGTTGAATAAATCAAAATAGGATTTTCCCCCTGTAGTTTAATATTTGTAAAAAATTATGCAAGAAAGTATAAGACACGAGGACGAGCTTAGATCGGGATAGCAAAAGACATGCTAACAAATGCCTCCTACTGCCTGTTTCTGTAGAACACATGCCCTATGATCCTCCTGATATTTTTAAAGGGATAGAAGCAGTGGTAAAAGAAGATATACAAGAAAAAATGTAACTCACAAACCTAAGCAATGTACAGGATATTTAAGAATTTTGAACAAAATCTTTTGAGTCTTGATGTTATAGGGAAGCAAAACATTGAGAGTTTTTTGAGTAAAAAAAATCACTATGGTCGGGTCCATAAAAACGGCCTGGAACCACAGCTATTCCAGAGGCTAAGCCAGGAGAATCACAAATTCAAGGCCAGTCTGGAAATCCTGTTTCTAAAAAAAAAGAATGGAAAAGGGATGGATACTTAGCTTAGTTGTTCTGCATTGCTTTCTGTTGCCCTGATCAAATACTGACCAAAAGCAACTTGAGAGGAAAGGGTTTAACTCATCATACAAGTTACAATTCATCTGCAAAGAAAGCCAGGACAGAACTAAAGCAGGAACTGGAAGCAGGAACTAAAGCAGAGACCACAAGGGAGCATTGCTTACAAACTTGCTCTTTAGGGGAGGTATCACCCTCAATGGGCTGAGCACCTCCTCATCCAGCATGAATGTCCCACAGCTTGCTTTCAGCTCAAACTGAAGAAAGTATATTCTCAGTTGAAGTTATTTTGTTCCCACATGACTCTAACTTATGTTAAGCCAACACAGAAACTGTTTAGGATAGTGGTAGAGCACTTACCTACCATGTGCAAAGTCAGGGGTTCAGTTCTCAGCAACACACACACACACTGAAGAAAATTTTTTGTTTCTTTGTTATTTTGATTTTTTTTAACTTCTGGGGAACAAATACAAGACCTCCCTCATTTCAGGCAAACATTCTACAATTGAGTTCCATTGCCAGATGAAGGTTAATTTTTACCTATAACAAATCAGAAAACAAATCGGAAAAAGAACTGTATTATAACAGACCTACTTAATCTAAAATAAAGCACCAAGGAAAAGTAATGTGTAAAATTTCCCTGAAGTATATAAATTCCCAGGGGGAAAAAGGCTATACTCATAGATTCATAATGTTTCTAGGGAGCAGCTTTGTTTGTGCCTCTCTGTGATTTTCTGGACAGGTATTTATTTTGATTGTACCTTGGAGGAGACATTAGTAGGGAGTAGCGTTTTAGGTTGGCTGAAGATGTTCCTCCTTTCCACTATATCATGTATTTTGGCATATTTATGGTCACTATGATCAGTTCTAAAGGAAGGCTAGCTCTCTGTTCATCTTGTTCTAAATCACATTTACTGTTTGTTCCTTGTGTTCTGTAATTCCGTGAAGTTCAATGTGGAGGACATATTTTTGTTTTTTTCCAATAGCTTTTCATGGACTACCTACCCTATGGGTTTAGATGGGCTTTTCTTTTTCTTACTTAGATAAAAAAACTCCACCCATTTTATTACATTTAAAATCCCCTCATCAGTATGGCTTTCACTTCTTTCAAAGTTTCTGCTTTATCATTTCCTTTTGCAACCTGGAAATTTTCCCCAAATCAATCTTCCAGTTCACTGATTCTCTCACCAGCTACCTTTAGTGTTTGCTTTGCATTTTTAATTCCCTCTAGATTTTGATTTTAGGAATTCTGCCTGATCCTCTTTCTCTGTTAATGCCCATATTTTTCTTTCTTCAATTATTTTTAGAATGTTTATTACCTGGTTTTATGGTCCCTTATTTTTAGGGGCCACCTAATACTGTCTATGAGGAAAGGTTATGGGAACAGAAAAATATAGGATGCTGTCTAGAAGCAGCAGGTCAGTTATAGTTCCAATGATGATTTACACCAAAGAATAATGAACAAGAAAGACAAAAAAAGGACCCAAAGAACATTGACTTAAATTTTACATTATTGCAGTTTATAATGTAGATAATGAGATGCTCTGGAGTGTGAAGGAGGATAGTGACACAGTAGAAAGAAGGCTTTGGGAATATTGATAGTGAGTTGAAACAGAAAACACCAGTATTTGTTTCTTACACAAGTGTTTTAAGGACACAGAAAGAAATAAAATTTGTGAGATAAGTAATTTTTATAAAAAAAAAAAAAGATAAATCTAAGGGGCAAACAGAAACAAGAAGACACATATAATTGAAAGAGATAAGAAGTTTGGCTGGGAAGCTATAGTGATTTAGATGTGTAATAAAGAGCTTTCATATAAAGGCAGGAGCATTTGGAATATCAGGAAAATGATAGAAGAGTGATCTTTAGGTTTCTGAATGTATCTTTGTTAATGTGAGAGACAGTTCACATAGGAAAAATGACCCTAAATTGAAAGCTTAGAGAAGTATAAGCCCACCAATAATATCATAGGTGAAAGAATATTAAAGATATATAAAGATTTCTTTTAAATACAAAATAATGGCAGACTTGAAGAAGAGAAGCTTCATTACACATGGCAGGCACATTATACATCCCTACACATGTAACTTATTATTATTACTATTGTTATTTCACCACAAATGGAAGACACTTTATTTAGCAAAAATAATAGATTTAGAAGTAAAGGAAGAAATATATAGGCTACTTGGAATGCTATAGGCTACTAACCTTAATTCAGTAGAAGGTATGTGTATCACATTATGATGAACATTTTACATGACAAAATATTGTTAATGAACTGATCACATTCATAGTGTTTCCTGCATAAAACGTAGAATAAGGAACAAGTAAGTGTCAGAGGCTCAGAAGTTATAAGTACATACTGCTAATGTAGTGAACCCAAGTTCAGTTCTCACTACTCACATCAGGTGGCTTATGAGTCTCGTGAGCTCCATCCTCATTGGATAGGATCAGACGACTTCTTCTGGCCTTTTTGGATACCTATGCTTGTGTACACATAACACACACAAACACACACACACACATTCAAAACTAAAATACATTTTATACACAAAAACTCTTTTGTCCTGCTCTTGGAATTCTTTTCTTCTTCAAGGGTTGCCTTGTCTAGCCTCGAAATGAGAAGGCTTTTGACTATCTTATTGTGTCTTGTGTTATCATGTTTGGTTGTCTCTTAGAGACCTACTCTTTTCTGAAGGGAAATAGAGAGAGAGTAGATCTTGGGGAGAGAAGAAGTTGGGGTAGCTGGGAAGAGCAATGGGGGTGGGGGAATGTGGTCAGGATGTATTGCATAAGAGAAAATCTATTTTTAATAGTAAAAAAATAGGTTTCTACATTCAAAGTAGCCATTGTCAACTATGTAATAGTCAACACATCTTTTTCCATTCTGTACCTAAGTTGTGAATATTAAGAGAGAGAGACAGAGAGAGGCAGAGAGACAGAGAATATAATCTGGATTCATTGGTTGGTTGATTGAATAATACTTGGATAATTCATGGAAAGCTCATGATGAGCCTACAAACTGCTACACAGCTATTAGCTATTTTGATCACCATGTTTACATAAAAGAATAAAAAAAATGTTACACAACTGTGAGAATCTAGTAACTATACAATATTTGAGGTTGGTAGGCCAAAGCAGAATTCTGACTGAATCTGAAGGGCCAAAATACTGGAATACTTCCATAGTTACAGGCAAAAATAATTTAATTAAAACAGAAGAAAATGAGCTTAGATAATTGCCAAGTGCTATAAGATGGTCAAAAGGGAGGATACTACTATTCGCTCAACTTTGGTAGTGGGAAGTGACAAAGCTTTATGGAGACATGTGATTTTTTTTTGTTGTTGTTGTTGGTTTTTTTTTTTTTTTTGTTCTCTGAACACATATTACTTCTCATAAAAGATTCATTTTCACAGCCTGCAGCTCTCTCTGAATCAGCCTCTACCTATTCCACGACTAACATGTGATACTCATTCTGACTTTTCTCAACCCCAGAAGTTATAAAATGCAGGCCTCAAGTATGAAATACTGAAATGAATCTTGGTGGGTTCTATGCAGCCAGGTAGAGACTTTGAAAGTTCTTTGCAGCTTAAGAACAGGGAAACTATCAATTTCTAAGACTCCATATTAGCCTGGCAACTGTATAGACATAGCAGGTGTTGGCTAAGAAGCTGTGTTTCCTCAGAATTAATGACATGCCATTATGGTAGCAATTCTTCCAAGTCTCTAGAGTGCCTGTAATTAAGAAGTTTAACTGTACTTAAAATGATATAAAGTGTCATTAGTCCCATGCTAAATCATTCCAGATTACTGATTTATTCTCCAGTGAAATCATCCAGGTAATTTTCTCTGCCTGAGTAATGTAAGGTTTCACACATGAACACCCCTACTGGATAAAGCTTTGGGTTTTCTTCGCAGTTAAAAAATAATAGTGGGGCTGGCGCTGGAGCTGGGGCTCAGGGGTAGAGTACTTGACAAGCATGTGCAAGCATCTGTCTTTCATCCCACAGCGTGCCAAAAACAACACTTTTCTTAGAAGCCCCACAGTGGTATCATGAAACTTCTGCCCGTTGTCTTCCAGAAAATGTCTTCACAGAAGGTCTTCCTACTAAGCTAGTGGTTGCCATTAACTTTGAAGTCTTTCTGTTTATATTTTTATAATATAGTGGATATCTTTGTTCAGGTACAATAGTAGGTGAGCTTCCTGAATAACTTTAGCTGAAGGAGAATCAGAAGACCCCAGCTGACCTCTGCTTACCTTTCCCCATGCCTTCAGAACTTCCACGATCCTTCCGTCCTTCTGATTTTACTACTTTATTTCTAAATAATAACCCTAGCCTGCATGTTTAGTTCATTATTAAAGTTTATATTATCTGGACTCTCCTAAAAACATTCAAAGAAACAAGTTGTTTTTTTTTTTTTTTTTTAATAAATTGAGAAAATGTTTTTAGATGAAATTTCTCTTGAGTGTATGTATGGTCTACTCTGTTGTCTTAAAGTATAAATATTCAAGAATATAGTACTTAAAATTAACAGTGTTCTCATTTTTTCAGATGGTTGGACAGCGTTAAAGTGTTAAAACAAAAATAATTATGTTTTTCATTGATCTTGTCTTCAGTGCATTCCTCTGTTGTGTTCAATTGCTCGGGATGCGGATTTTCTAATAAACATATGATTAGAGGTATAAACTTTACCATCTGACCAGCATTGTGCATAAATTTGTCCTGCATTCTGCTGCTATGGTAAGAGATACAAAGCCATAATTCAGTTAGAGCCAAACCTAGCCCACAATATGAAAGGGAATGATAGGATTTGATTCTCGAAACCTGAAATATGTGTCTTCATATCTCCCCACTCCTTGCTACTGACAAATATCCAACTGTTCAAAGTTCACTACTTCTGGTAATGTTTATTACTTGGGCTCTCGTGCTGCTGTCTGAGATCACAATGCTCTGTCTTAGTCATATAAATATTTTTCTGCTGAAAGCAGCTTCTTATGTATTTCCATGCAAAACTACTGCCTTTAATCGGTATGCAAAACTATCCCATTGTCTTCATTTAAATGGATATTTTCATATTGATATAGTATTCCACACTGAAAATAATTCTTTCAGACTGTCAATAATGTCCCATTGTCTTTTTGCTTCCATCACTGATACCCTGAAGTCCGTTGTAGTCTTATGGCTGCTACTTTAAATTTAATGCATTTCTCCATATTTTTTAATTTTTTTTTCTGTCTTTAGCCATAAGCAATTTTCTTGCATTTGTCTCATTTTAAACATTTGGAATTTGTTAACTCTGGATTTTTCAATCTGGAATCGTCAAACTGTCATCAGTTTAGAAAATGTCTCATTTCTCCTCTTGGTGCTTTAAATCAGTGGTTCTCAATCTTTCTAGTTCTATGACCGTTTAATATAATTCCTCATGTTGTGATGACCTTCAACCATAAAATTATTTTCATTGATATTTCATAACTGTAATTTTGCTACTTCATAATTACTTTATAACTATAATTATAATGAATCATAATGTAAATATGTGTTTTCTGATGATCTTTGGCAACCCCTGTGAAAGGGTCATTCAACTCCCAGAGGGAGAACCATTGCTTTAAATGTTACTACAGCAAAGATGTATTTGTATTTTATTAAATGTACATGTGAGAACAATGACAATCTTGAGTAAGAAAGGGAAGTTAGAAGTGGGAAGATTAATTTGAAATCCAAGAGAGAGCCAATTATGGAACCTTTCAACCCAGGCAAGCTGACAATTAGGATCAAAAGAGCCAAGGGCTTGACTTTTTTGTGACTATGTGGAATGATAGTTACATATTAAGCATTTGCCAGAAAAAGCTAAATCTGCCTGTCTATGATTTTGCCAGTTATTTGCACTTTTGTCAGGACTACAGTTGTAAATGTGTCTGTTTTCCTAAACATTTCTTAGGACATCTAAGACAGGTAGTGCATCTCTCTATAGTTCAACTCTATTATGCCTTCACCCTCTGCAGAGTACAGCTCTCACTCTATGTAAATTCCAAGCCCATATCCCAATAGTCTGAGTAGAACTCAATTTTACCTAACTAAATGACAAGACCTCTCATGAACAGGCAGAAGAACACTTCCCTTGGATTTTCCCAGGGGCAGAGGTGCCATCTTGTACTCAGTTGTTTGCTCACATAATATGAAATTATGTAAACTACCATGTCTTTGTGAATGCTATCGCATTTGTCCCTTCCATCCTGTTTCCTCTCCCTTGGCTAGCAGCCATGCCATAATTGCCTCTCCCTTGGATTTCTAACTGACCTTTTCACTTTCAACTGCCCTTTCCTCAAAACTGTCAGCAGTTTCTCATGTACATTTAATAAAATACAAATTCATTGTCCCAGTATTTGAGGCAATCTATATTATGCTCTGACTCTATGGAATTTTTCATATACCAGATAATAGTAGTCAAAATATATTGACTAAAATTTAATCTGTACTCTACTTTTTAAAAGCATACCAGAATGGCATTGTCAAACATAGTAGATAGACACCAGTAACTCACATGTGGCTTCTAAAAACTTGAAATGAGGCTAGTACAAATTAATATGCACTACAAATGTAAAATACTGAGCTGTAAAAATGTGCTATATGATAACAATGTGTTATAAGGCAATAGTTTTTATATTAATTACACATTAAAATAATAAAATGTTGTTATATTAGGCTCAATTTGAAGACAAAGTTATATTCCTTGTCAACTTTATAATGTAGATTTGGGAAACTTTAAATTACATGAATGAGTTGAATTTGTGGCTGCCATTCTATTTGTATTGAATAGTTCTATGATATATTATATAGAGAGAGTGTTGATGAGAGAGATTATAATTAGATACCTGGGTTTATTTTTGTTTTGGGAAAAACCAGCTTTGAATTTTGATTGTCTATAATAAATATATAAACTTTAAAAGATGATCATTTTTTCATAGCTAACTCTACAGGAAGCTTTCCTAAGAGATCTCACTTAGAATATTTTTCCTCAATGGATTCTTTATGACTATGATGGTTCTGAATCTTACTGAGCAAAACAGACCTCCTCAAAGTATACATCAAGACTTATAAGTCACCCAGGCTCTTTCTACATAAGCACCCAGGCTACAAAAAATAGGTTCTGAGTGGTGATCAGCATCAATGTTTTGTAAAATCTAAACTAGAAACATCAGTTGAAATACCATTGGCACTTACTTTCTTGTGTGGTATTTCTTGACTCTTTCGCTTTCCATCCTCTCTTCTATAAGGTTTTGTGCCTGAGTGCTACTTAGCGTGTTATGAACCAATACTGAAAACTTGAAATGTCTTTCTGCAACCAAATCTTATAAGGTAAATTCGGTGAATTTGATGTAGCAATTACTCCTTTAGGTTCCTCCTGGTTCATTTAATCTTTAAGCCAAACCTACGGGGAAAGCATTACTATTATCCTTATTTTGATGAATATGAACACCATGAGTGCTCTGAGGCCATAACAGGTCCATGTGACTTGAAATGGAAGACTAAGTTGGTATTTGAACATAGTTTGAATTGATTGTGAACTGCCAGTGATTAATCACTACTAGCCCAGAAAAAGGACAAACATTACTTTTTATATCAGGTACCAACACAGAACCCAGTCAGAAGGGTAAACAGAAAGATGGGCTCTTTCAAAACCGGATTTCAATAGGTAGAGGAAATCTGACTGAAAAACTCTAGCATACAAAGTCTAGCTGGGAGTTGGCACTTGAAGCTGTTGCAGAAGGCTTACCTCTTAAGATTGTCTCACAAAACAGAAAGCTATATTTGCAATACTAGCAAACTAAGCCATGTGTTCTCTACCATTCGAGGTCCCCAATGGACAAAAAATTGCTGTCTAACTTATGGTAGACACTAGGAATGTTGAGTATGTGAATAGATTCACAAATGTCCTAGTAATGGATTTATAAGGTATAATTCTTGCTTAAATAAACTCACAGTCTGCTGGTGAAAACTGTGAAAGAAAATAATAACAGCCTCCTCGACTGAGGTGTGTTGCAAAGCAGCTAAGTTCAGAGGGAAGGGTGGATGTGAGAACATAAAGTGCCCCTCAAGGAAGACCCTTTATGAAGAAAAATGGCTACACACTCTAATCTCCTACCTAGAGAGGAAAGTTTCCCCCTGAAGCATGACATAAGTCCCTTTACTTTATTTGTCCAAGATCCAGGATCTACCCAATTTTTTTTTTAATTTTGTTTACATTTGGCTTTTTTTTTTTTAATTAGCACTGCAAGCAGGGAGGTCACACCGAGTGGAATTCCATCCACAGGGGCCCAGAGAAGCCAGTGTGTTGTCCTCAATCCTGCTTCCCTTTTCCCTGCTTTGTTCAATCTGTTGCAACCTCCTGCCTAATAGGTCTCCTTAATGGCTTTCTAATCTGTCTCCTGTTGTCCACATCTCTGTAGCTACTGCTGTAATTTGCCTTCTGATAAGTACTCTCATGGATGACCATGTCAGCCTCCTGATGGTTGCCGCACCCACACCTTATCTTTTGCTTCAACTGCAGCTGGAGTGAGCATCCTAGAGAACAAGACTGATCAGCACTCCCTTTTGCTGAATCTTAAGTGGCTCTGTATTGTACACACGCACACACACACACACACACACACACACACACACACACACACACACA
>JADRCD010210615.1:0-10759 GCA_019843815.1 Montemys delectorum
AAGAAAGCACTAAAAGTTAAGGAAGAGCTAAATAGTCTAAAAATGAATAGCCAGAGGAAAGAGAGCAAGAAACTAAAAGATTGGTACTACATCAACAAGTAAGGTTGGTCAGTTGACTCAAGAGATGTGGAGAAGGCCTGTGAGATACAGAATAAGATATGCCAAGTTAACAGAGCCAGCATGAAAGATACAGGCATTATGGAGATGTAGTCAGGAGGGCCCTGTCATGACTACCTTGGGTTCAGGTGTTGGTGGACTGCAAGGCAACGGTGCTATATTTTAACATTATTCCAAAGAGATAGATTACCAGAAGGATGTTTTAAGTTATGAAAATGATAAACTATATAATATAGGAAAAGACACAGTAAAATGATTAAAGTTATAAAATAGAAAAGATTTTTTTTTTAGTGAGCAGACCACTAGAATATATAGGTCCCAGTCAAAGCCAGCAACATAACTGAGAAAGCCAAGCATATGTACTCGATAAACTATAGACTGGATTTTCTTATCCCTTAGTCCATAACTGAGTCTCTGTCCAAATTCATATACATCTTATTTTAGATTCCAAAATAATGATAAAGTTTCTAAGATTTAGAACCTCTCCTTCTGCCTTGTCAAGTATTTGTTTTGCTTTTTCTCTCTTAATCTGTAATGGTGACTTTTTTTCTCTGATAAAACACCATTACCAACACAATTTATAGGAAAAATTTACTTTGGCTTACAGTCCAAGAAGGATAAGGATTCACTAGGGTGAGGAGGCATGGTGGTACTTGTGCAGAGAGCTGAGAGATCACGTCTGAAATGACCAGCAGGAAGCAGAGAGAGTGAACTGTTGTTGTGTGGGACTTTCAATCTCAAGGCCTGCCCCTAGCAGCCCAAATATAGCAAACCTACATCATCTAAACTTCTGAGACAGTACCACCACAGGAGAAAAAGTGTTCAAACACCAGAGACTATAGGAGACAGTTTTCTTTCAAACCACAGCACAACTAGACTAGGTTAGTATGGTCCATTGAAAAATATAACAGAAGGCACAGGTGCATATTCTACATGTGTTTAAAGTCCTCAGGCTAGAAAGGTGGCTCAGCTTAAACTTAAAGGTCTGAGTTTGATGTCCATATCCCACAGTGGAAGGAGAGAACCAACTTCTGAAAGTTGTCTTCTACATCTTTCTACAGTCTACAGAACACCTATAGGTGTACTGTAGCACAATTATCCCTGCTCATACACACACACACACACACACACACACACACACACATACACACACACACACACATGCACACACGCACGCACGCACCACTAATGAATTACATTTATTATAAGTAAAAGTAAATAAAATGAAATGTTATAGTGACTGCATTATAAAAGACACAAAAGGGATAAACTAATATTAACAGCACGCAAAATACTGTCATGCTAACAAAAATTATTCTAAATATATTTCACATTTATATGGAATCTTTGAAACATAGAATGTATTTACCACTAGTATACAACCCAATATAGACTAGCCCTTTTTCAAGTGCCCACTAGCCACATCTGGTTGCTGACTACTGTATTGTAAAGCAAAGGTAAGAGACAGATATTACACTCCCCTTCACTCTTAATCCCTCTTGCTCATTCAACAATTATTGATTTGAAATCGCACAAAAAGAGAGAATCTCCAAAGGTAGTCATAGGACATTCAGTACTTTCTGAAAGTGCATAAAATTGATTCACCAAATTAAAATCAGAAACAGCTGCATTTTTTTTTTCAGCTTTGAGGCTGGAAAAGGAGTAACCTTTCTCTTAATTAAGACCTTCGGGAAACTGAGCTCATTTTCACAGATGAAACTGACACACTGTTAAGATAAGCCACCCAAGCAAGAGCAGGTTGCATCCTCACTGAGAGGTAGTCAGTTACCCTCACTCTTTTTGACTTTCCAGAAGAACATATGACTCAGGGAGTATGAATTAATACAGAATCCATCGGATGGATGTAAGCGAACTTGATCTTCATTTCTGTAAATTCCGTCTTTGCTGTGATATATTAATAGTGTAGATTAGTGGGTAGGAGTTCAATCTTGATTGTCAACTTAATCGGCTTGAGAAATGCCTGAGAAATTAGTAAAGTACGCTCTTCTGGGTGTATCTGCGAGGGAGTTTTCAAAGAACATTAGCTAACAGCTACTGATCTACTCTGTGTGGGGGTAGCACCATGTCACACACTGAATGAGGGGGATGTCAACCTTGGCTCCATCACTATGATGTTCTTCTTCCATGCAGAGTGAGCATCGGCATAGCCAATGGCCTTCATCCTCTAAATCCATGAGCTAAAGCAAAGCTCCACTTTTGTCTCCGTCATGCGTTTTGTCATAGAAACACAGTGTTTGCTGAGCACCCTGGATGGCAAGGAGATTATAGAGAATTCACCATTGGCACATAAACACTAGAAAATTCTCTGAATAGGCTCATGCACATAATAATGTCCCTTGGCAGCGCCAATATGCTACATATCAGCAAGTATTCGAAACAAAGAATATGAAAAGTGGGAGGGCCCTCAAAGACTGCCTTGTTATATTGCTACACTCTCCTGTCTTCAAATTCGTATTTTACAATTAAAGTAGTAGTTATGGTATTTCATATCTCTCATATTAAAAGCAGAATTCAGACGTGGCCCATGGCTTGTGCTAGGACACATTTTCTTTAACATTACCGTAAATTTAGATTTAATAAGAGTTTTTCCCTGTAGAATAATCGGAGCACATGTGCTTTATATATTTGATTAAAAAAAAAATCATTCTCCACAGACTTTCTTCCTTCAAATGGTTAAGCTTTATGTATTCTCGATGTATCATCTATGTCCCTTTAAATGGATTCTCCCATTTATTTTAACTTTCTTAAAATAAGAATATCCCTGCTATGTATGGTCGTCTTTGAAACCTCTGCTACTGTACTCCCAGCTGTGGCTACTGAAGAGCTCCCAACAGATTACTCTGCTCTGCCTAATTCCTGAATCATTAAGATTCAGGCCTGGTGGTATATTAGAAACTAATTTCCACCAGCAGGAATAAGAAAATGAGTCTGTAGCCCTATGCCAGGTGTCCCTTTTCTCCCAAGGACTGCATCAGCAGCAAGATTAGCTTCCTTTCTCTAATAACCCTCCCTTCCCCCATCCTTCCGCATTTTTTTTTTCATGCTACTGATCTGCATGCCTTCTTGGGCTCATTTCATCCCACTCTAACGCAAGCCTAGTTGTTCAGGGCTCTGACCCTTCTTCTGGTTTCTTTCTCTCGGACCCACAACTCCTTTTCCATTTAAGGTCATCCACTAGCTGCTGCCTGCTTAAACTTCAGATGAACCTCATGGGCAAGCAACTCAAAGTCTTGTCATGCAATTGTGGAACCACACTGATCCCTGCTAGTCCTGTCTTGTTTCTCCTCTTTTAAACCATGCATTTTGGAAAGCAGGTTCAATCTATGGGGATTTGCTGTGTTCCCCCCTGACAGTTGGACTTTTCCCTAGTGCTAGCTCAGCTGTCCTTGTAATATTCCTTACAACTTAGATGTCTACGTTTTCCAATGAGCTTTCTCCTCTGTACCCTTCTTCCTGGCACAGCATCCTCAGAAGAAAGTGTGATGACTACCAGATGTGGGCACGTTTCAGAAGCAGGTTAAACAGCACCACCGCTTTGTGCTATAATAATTGCATCTCTTTCAAGGGTCCCTAGGAGTAATTATACAAAGTTCCTAGACTTTTATTGTCATTGATGGCTGCCTTATGAAGCATAATTAAATATATTTCTAATTTCAAAGATCCAGTTTGAAAGGCATTATTAGAACTTTGGTTGTATTAGGGAATGAGTGATGAGGTTTTAGTGTTGCCGATTTTTTTTATGCAGAAAAGCACTGATGCTTGAGTTTCTCCAGCAAGAACCATAAGGGATAGAATAGCATAGTAGACTGTTTTTCTGGACTTTTTTTTTTTTTTTTTTTGCTTCTCCAACGCCAAGAAGAAAGCCACTGTACAAAGTCAAGAAAGATTTTTCAGATATAGACATCTCTATTATCAAAACTCTGCACACTAGAACTTGCTCTGACTTCATATATTAGCCTTCAGAGATGCCGTCGTATAGTTAGCTGCAGAAAAAAAAAGTGTTTATATAGCCATCTTGCAAATTGTCAGACAATATATCACTCGAAGGCTGTCATATAAAGTAAAACATTAAGAAGAATATTTATGGGCTGTTTTGTGCCATCCTAGCATAACAATTCTAATAAATCATCCAGCAGCATGCACCCCCTTTCCCTCTCTGCTTTTAAAAACTTTTCAGCGTTATGGATGGCTAGAACTCAGAAAGTCACAAGCCTGATTTTTTTTAAAAAAAAAAAATTGACTTGGAGGATGGTGGTCATTTTTGGAGAATGTTCCTGTATCCTGCCTGCAAGCACCTACCTGCACATTTCCCACTGTGCAGATGCACACACTCCTTGCAGGTAATTAGAAGTCATTTGTTATGAGGAGATGGCTGCATAATTTAAAAAAAAAAAGCATTCTAATTCCCAAATAGCCCTAGAAACTGCAAATTAGAAAGCTATCAAGCAGTAACAGTCGTCTTGACAGTGCATTGACACCAAGCAGTTAGAGACATCACACTAATGTTTAAGTTTTGGAAATACTGTTAATAAGTGAAGAGTTTATCTATGGCTTCTGGGAAAGTCTCCTGCCCTTTCTGGTCTTTCCTGCATCCATTAGTGGTTTCTGTAGAGTATTCATACATCACAGGGGTGCATGGTCATCTCCTTTCGTCCTAGTACACAGTACATTTAAGTAGGATATGAAATATTGAAATATATTTCTAGATGCAGTTTCTAACCATCCACATATTGTACCCTATTATTGATGAACACCTGAAAGGCATCATTTTAATTTTTTTTTAATTTTTCTATTTAATTTGACTACATTGCACTCACTGACAGGTATCAACCCAAGGTGATAAGGAACTCATAACTTAGAAGGAAAATGGAAGAAAATGGACTTGGGTTTTGGGTCATTAATATTCACTCCAGAGCCTTCACAGGGAACTTCTGACTAACATGACAGACAAGTATGCAGAACTCTGTGACCTCAGGAGATGGGGTGCCATGTACCTAACCTCATTCATATTTCATCTTCATTCCTTAGCCCCTGCAGGAGAAAATGGTAGGAACCTCCAGGCTCATTTCCTTCACTGTCTCCATTTAGTTGTCCCTTTATGCAGGTGTGGGAAAGGTGTTCTTCTCCAATGTGGAGATTCGATATCTTCTGCTCAGAGGCTCTAGGACAACAGATATAGATGGAAAACACTGACACCATTGAAAGAAATGCATTAGTCCCCAAGGTGAAAGGCTGCTAGGTGTGATCCTAATGACCAAACCTTCATCTTATTCTCTTGTTTCAGGATGCCATTCTTGACTGTGGCATTTTTTATGTCATATTGTGAAATGGAAGCTCCATGATAACCAATGAAGGTATATTTTGACTAACCTGAAATTCACTGTAGTGCACACAATTCTACCACTGTGTGAAAACCATGCATATATTTTAATTGCCAAGTGAAGGCTCTCTATTTATTTAAAAGGCAATCCTTGGACTGTTTATTTTTATATTTTAAACTAAACCCCTTTCCCTCACATGGACTATATTTCATATCAGTGTCCTTAAAGTAGTACACTTAAAGGAATGCATGTTAACTTATACCAGCATCTATCTTAAAAACCAATTAAGGGGCTAGAGAGATGGTTCAGCAGAGAAAGAGCTTGTCCTGAAAACCTTACTAGATGAGCTCAATCTCTGAAACCAACAATAATGTAGACGGAACAACCAGTTTTCAAAAGTTGTCCTCTTACCTTACATGCACACCAAGGAACACATGAGTGTGCACATGCACATACAAAATGACACAAACACATACACAAACATATATAAATCCTAATGACCTAATAATAAATAAAATATTAAAAACAATCTGGCATAAACTAACTTGAGTATGTAAATATAAAACTGTTTAGATAATATGGATTTCATATACTTGTCAATTTACATATTAATTACAAATAGAAACAAAATGTGAGCCAGGAAAAACACAGAATATTAAAGGTTGTAATTCATATTTTCCTATCTCAAGACTAAGTCTGTGATCTCACAAACACACTTACTTTCCTGATTATAATCAGAAATTCATAGCATCACAATTGATCTATGATGCCATGGTTTCCACGACAATGGGCTCACATAGGCTGTATTTGAGTGCTTTGGTTCCCAGCTGGCAGAACTACTTCAGGAGGATTGCAAGGTGTGGGCTTGTTGGAGGAGAGGTGTTACTGGTAAAGTGAGATTTCAAAAGCTCATACCATTCCCCGTTAACTCCCTCTCCCTCCTATCTATGGATACATATGTAAGCTCTCAGTTACTGCTCTAGCACGATGCGATGCCTGTCTACCGCCACATCCTCCTACAGAAAGGTCTTGGACTATAATCCCCTGAAACTCTTATCCCTAATAACCTTTTTCTTCTATAAGTGAGTCGCCTTGGCCATTGTGTCCGACCACGATGAACAGAAAGAGGAAAGTAACAAGAGATGATAAGACCAATGCTACTCCCCCTGAATTATTGAGAATTCCTACGACAAAACTCCTAAAGAGACCGCTCCAAATGCTTTACTTCACTCTTGTCACTCTTCCCCTTGTTCAAGAGGTTTTGTTTGTTTGTTTTGTTTTGTTTATTTTTATTTTTTGTTGTTGTTTTGTTTTTTCGAGACAGGGTTTCTCTGTGTAGCCCTGGTTTTTCTGGAACTCACTCTGTAGACCAGGCTGGACTCGAACTCAGAAATCTGCCTGCCTGCCTCTGCCTCCCAAGTGCTGGGATTAAAGGCGTGCGCCGCCACCACCCGGCTGTTTGTTTGTATTTTAAGACAAATATACCATAGTTGCTTTTGATTCCTATACCTTGCATGGTGCCTGGCATACAGTTGATGTATTGAAGATAAAAATCATTGAATCGATGAAATAAAGTGTTTGGGTTTTAACACCATATGGACCTAATATCAGATGCTAAGATGGGCCAAATATGATTCAGGTAATCTTGAGTATTGACATCAATAAAAATAGAGGAAAGGAAAAGAAAGTAAGGAGAAAAAATAAAACAAGAGAAAGAAAGAATAAATGGAAGAAAAGAGAAAGGAAAAAGCTGTTTGTGGGTAATTGTGGATTTTAAGGGGAAGTACTTTGCATAGAAGACACTGGCATATTCTCCAGGATCTATGCACATGGTTTCTTTTCCTATTTCTCACCCTGTGCATTACCGCCATGTGCATTGAAGAACGAGTTCTAGGGGAAGTTTGCTAATCTATGTTTATGTAGAAAATATCTCCACCAATATTTACTACTGATCTTTGCTTCTGTGTAAAATATACAGAAAGGTGAACATGGAGGCTCCTACCTGTAACCACAGCACCTGAGAATCTGAGGTAGCAAAACTCTTTGAGATTTGGCCACGCTGGCCTACAGGTGATACCATGTGAAAAGACAGGGAGAGATAGAGGAGGAGGAAGAGACAGACAAACAGAGAGACAGACAAACACAGAGAGAGTGCCCAAAAGGGAAAGGGAGGGGAAGGAAGAGGGATAGGGAGAAGGAGAGGGAAAGGGAGAGACACAGGATTTTCTTGGGAAAATTAAATATCCAGAGAAGAAAGAAGTAATGTTGCCTATAATCTGCACACCCTGGCACTTCCATTAGTCAATCTATATTAATCCAACTTGAGGACCCAGTTCTTGGCATTTGAAAGGAATTGTGCAGGTTATTTCTAGCAGCCTTCCTGGGACATTTCCTCAATCCTTTCTTCTTCCTATTTTCTTTGAGAATCACGCTGTGAGCTACACAGTTCAATCCACTTTCCTTCCTTTGGTAACTAGATGATTTCACCTCTGCTAGTTTTTTTAAGGTAGATAACAACTGTATTGAATTAAGTTTTTGTCACTTTCTATATTTATAGAAAACAAGGCAATTTTTAGTAATGTATTTACTTTCCTTAGTCATTAAAACAATGTAAGTATATCTTATACCAATACAGGCTAGGTATAGGAAAAAAGTAAAAGAATGCCTTTAAGCTACCCTATCTGTTTTCAGTAATACAGAGTATATATTTAATCAGCATTTTTGTTTTTTTAATATAAAAGAAAATAGGATAATGTGATTTTTTTTACTCTTTTTATTCAGTAAATGTGTTATATACCTATCTGTATGTCAATAAAGACTAGTAATTAGTGAATACAGAGAATTCTATTGCATGTTTTATTCCTCTGAGTGATAATAAAAATTTCATAAGCTTGGTAGCTTATAAATAGCAAAAGTTTATGTCTCCATATTTTGGATGCTTGAAAGTATAAGATCAAAGAAGTGCTGAACTCATGTTTGGGACTTCTTTCTGGTTCATAACAGCAATCACATTGTAGAGTCTTCACATTGTAGGAAAAGACCAGAATTTTAGGATCCCATTGAGGGTTGAGTTTCTAAAATATGACTTTGATGGGAAGTAACTATTTAAGCCACAGTGCCTGAGTGTATCAGTTTTTCTAACAATTACCTTACAATTTCCTTGTTAATTACTATTGTGTCTACTGGCAGTTTTTTTAACATGTAAAGTTTCTTGTCTGATTTTTGATTGTTTGTTTCCTTTTTTTTTTTTTTCCGAGACAGGGTTTCTTTGTGTAGCCCTGGCTGTCCTGGAACTAACTCACTCTGTAGACCAGGCTGGCCTTGAACTCAGAAATCCACCTGTCTCTGCCTCCCAAGTGCTGGGATTAAAGGTGTGCGCCACCACCGCCCGGCTAGTTTGTTTGTTTCTTAATATAAGATCACAGAATATAACACTGGCTGACCTGGAGCTTGCTATATAGATAAACTAGGGTGACCTCTAACTCAGAGAGATTGTCCTGCCTCTGCCTGCACAGTACTGGGATTAATGGTGTATGTCAACATGCCCTGCAGGGAAAGCTTCTTAAAAATAAAATCTGGTATTAATCTGATTATAGTCTGATGCATAATTTTATTGTATTCTTAGTTGTAATTAGCTATAGTAATAGTGCCTTTAGCAGACTGACCTTTCAAAAATTTGAGTCTTATTTTCTTTGAAATTTGTGAAACATTACAGGAATGTGGGCAGAAGGGCAGGTATATGTGCACGTATGTGTGTCTGCACTAAAAAATTACTATCATAATTTGTTTCTGGAATATTTCCTAAAACTTTATATATTAAAATATTAGGAATGGCAGTGTGGAAATGTATTACACACTTTAGAAATCAGGTACTAATTAGAAGACAATGCTAGTGTAGGAGGGCATGGTCTTAAAAGTACAGACTTGAATTCTGTCCATTTTCATTCTATTTATTCCTTGCCTATAAATAATAAGCATCTTTGCGCTCCTGCGTACTCTCTACCATGAGATTCTGCCTCCAAGGCAGACCCAGAAACAAAGGCTTCATATAAATATGAACTGGAACTTCTGACATCTAGATACTAGGTAAAGTGTTTTCTTTCATCTTGATTTTATGAAGTATTAAGAGCTGCTCAAGAAAAAAAAAAAAACTGAAAGTGGTAGAATAGCCAAGGCAACACAGAGAAGCCTTGTCTGAAAACCCAAAATAAATAAAAATAAATCATAGATTATAGATATAGGTCATTAGGTAGATAGATGATGGGTAGATAGAAGATAGATAGATAGATAGATAGATAGATAGATAGATAGATAGATAGATGATAGATAGATATGTGACTGTGTTCATTACCTTTGTGTTACTGTGATAAAATATTATGAACAAAAACATCTTATATAAGAAAGAGCTTATTTTAGCTAATAGCTCTAGAGGAAGCCTCTATCTTGGCAGAGAACTGCTATAAGCTATAAAGACAGCACCTAGAACAGGAAACTGAGAAACCACATCTTCAACCATATTCATCACACAGAATCAGTTGAACTGGAAATACGTTGAAGCTATATAATCTCAAAGCCTTCCCCAAGTGATATAGTTCCTATATCAAGGCTTCAAACAGCACCACTAGCTGGGGACAAAGCATTCAAATATTACAGCTTTGGGGAAATACTTCTCCTTTAAACTGCCACAGTAGTTATTACAATAATCAGCCACTGTTTGGTATAACTTGCCTGAAAATCACTTTACCTTTATTTAGTGCTTATGAGACAAAATGGTTTTATGTAACACCATGAAAATCCAATAAATGAGATTAATGAGTATTTTGGTTCTGGACATTTTAGTAAGTTGCTATACAATCTATAAAGTGATACAGATACTCCAGTACCACTTAGTAATTCAATACACCATTTTCTCCAACTTCCTCACTTTTAAACCAAATAAAAGTTTGCCTTCCCCAAACTACTAAATAAATAAGCCAGGTACTCACTGAAGCTTAGAATATATGTTTCTACTTCCCTGATACATAATTCTCAATATAAGTTAAAAAGATCACTCTTACCTTCTTTGTGTGATTGAAGAATCAATAAAAGAAATATATGCCTCATTTATTTTGTCTTCATTCTGTCTGTAGTTCAATTTCTTGAATTACAGATTAGTTTCCCTGTCTACTGAAAAAAATTGTTATGTTAAGTTCAGTGCATCTGGAAGGAATAAAGGAAGGAAAGGACGGGAAGAGGGGACAAAGGGAGGGAGGGAGGAAGGAAGGAAGGAAGGAAGGAAGGAAGGAAGGAAGGAAGGAAGG